>JAIFZK010000114.1:820000-1035000 GCA_027481765.1 Tenualosa thibaudeaui | reverse complement strand
CATCCAGTGTGTAATGGCCATTGACAATTCATTTCAGAGGCAATCCATTCGCCTGTCTGTCCCAGGCTTCCCCTAGTGACACGGAGACTGGATAAATCATCATGCCATTTTAAATCATGCATGTGTGTGGGCACGTTTGGGATATGTATATGTACGTGTGTGTGTTTGATCATGAGAGAGATAAAGAGAAAGAGAGAGAAAGAGAGAGAGAACAGGAACAGACAAATTACAGAAAGAGCGAAGAGAGAGGGTGTCAGAGAAAGAGAAAGCAAGAAAAAAAGAAAGCGAGAGAGGTTAAATTGAATCTGATGGAGGAGTATAAGTATCAGTAATGGAGGCCATGTCTAAACTCTGTTCCAGTTCCTCCCCTCACCTCCTCTCCTCCTGGCACAGGGCTGAGTTCAGGGAGTGTGAAAATTAGATGCGAGAAGCCTGTCACAGCTTACTACTTGCGCCAGACGCTCCGTCACAACCCAGGGCGCAGGAATTTACGCGCCAATACTCCGCCAGCCAACAGAGGATGTGACACAGTAACACTTCCTGTTGGCCGATACCTGACACACTTTGCTTGCTAAACACATACAGCTGCTATGATAAGGTTAGATGGCACAGGGCCTGTAAATTGGGTCATAACAGTGTGACAACACAACCCTGGCCTGATTTTGCACAAATCTGGGCAATCAGTCATAAAAGACCTTTGGCCCTTACCTCAAAGTCTGGCTCCTACTTTTTTAAGAGGCTATTTTTTCAACTTTCCCTTCGGGAGACCAACCAACGGCACGTTGCTTTGGGAGGAGGTATACTGGCTATATTCTCCTAGGTTAGCCATGTGTGTCAGCACAGGCATGAAGTAAATGGCGTAGCCACTGACCCAGCCTCGGTCGTACTCCTTGTCAGGGCCTTTCTTAAGTTTGTCAACAGTTGCCATGGCAGTGTTAACATGATCTGTCCGCCCTTGTTCCGATGGATATGCTGGCAAGCAAATGGAACTGGCACACGGCCTCTGTGTGTGTGTGTGTGTGTGTGTGTGTGTGTTTGAGTGTAAAAAATGGTCTTTCATACTAAGCGAAAGTTTCTGCAAAGGCCATTAAGGTAGTCCTTCAGTGTCTTTCTGAACTGATTACAAAAATTTTAAATCAACAAAGCAATAATAAAAAAAACATTCAAGGTTATGGGAATGGACGGTAGTGCAATTCTAACACTGATTTCTATGTCCTACACTCAATGTCCTTCTCTCTGATTTTTTTTGTGTGCGTGTGTGTATGAGGGAGAATGAGTGTATGAGAGAGTATGAGTATTAAAGAGTTGCACATTTCTGTTGGCCCCTGCAATCCCTCTCAGATGGATACACAATAACAGTGAACTGTCAAAGCCAGCAGTCACAGCTCACTATCGCCTTCATGTCACACTCAACACACACGCACACAAACCCATTTTTCTACACTCACACAAAATTCCCTCTTGCCATCTGAAATGTATGCAACCACACATGTGGCTAGGTCACGTTAGTTGTTCTACCACTGAACACTTTTCCCCTTTTTCTCTCTCCATCTGTCCATCACTCTATCACTCTCTCCCCCTCCCCTTTTTCCTCTCAGTCTGGGATTTGCCATTTGAGCTGTCATCGTCTTCTTTCTCTACCACATCCCCCTCTTTCCCAATGTCCTCTTTCATCTTGGTCCAACTTTCAAGCTCGCCTCACGTCAGTACCGACTGTCTGTCTCTCTCTTCTCTGTTCCCCTCTTCGTCATAAACCTGTCAGGCGCACATCCAGGCTTTGGGGCTGGGGGTTGGATGATGGAGGGTTGGAAGGGTGTGTGTAGTTGGAGGGGAGTGGGGGTAGTGTGGTGGTACGCTGGTGTCAGAAAATATCCTTTTGGTGTTCTTGGAGCAGATTTGAGCATCTCATTTCGCCTGAGTGACAAAGTACATAAACACATGTGCCGCTGAAAGGTGCTGGCATGTCCCTGCATGCGGGTGCTTCGACACACACACACGCACACACACAGAGCATACATGACAGAAGTGCTCTCTGCCAAAGTATATAAGCAAAAAGTTTGAGGCCCTATCACGGTACTGGTACAAAGGATCAGATTGTTTAAAATCCTCTTAAGGCTCTATAAAGTGCTCATAGTGTATTAATACCTCTTCAAACTCTCACACACGTCCAGAGAAATATATCCTGCGGCTTCCAGCTAAGCCTTCACATAACGCTATAAAGTAATCCTTGTGTTTACACGCAGACCAGGTGGTACAAAATTTTACACAGAATATGGGGAGGTGAAAAGCCAGTAGTGTTTTCCACACTCTGTGTGTAGGCTGCGGTGTTTTGTGTTGGAGAGCGTTGCTAGCGAACATTCTAGAATGATTTAAAGGGTGTCCCTAATGGTCCTCTCTCGCTCATGACAGACTTCCTGTGAAGAAACAGGCTTTTCCAGGCGCATTATTCTTCCCTGCTGACAGTGAGAGGTCTGCTCTGCCGGACAGATGAAGAAGGATGTGGTCATTAGAGCACGGTGATGGATTGCTTTTCCTGCCAGCCTCTGCCGCGCAGTCATTTCGCATCAGGGCCCCCTCATCCCAAAACCCCAGCCACAAATACCCAGACAAGACAAATCAACTCCACTTTTATGGTGTAATCATTAAAATCTAAGTACAGCCAAATCCGTGGGACAAATATCCCACAATGAATATGCAGAATACACTGAAGATAGACTGCAAGCCATCTTCCTCCACCATATTTTGTGAAAACAGATGTGCGCCCACACATCTTTCGCCAAATACTGCCTTGCTGTGTCTCAACATGCACGCAATAGACTTACAACACTCAAAGGGACAAATGGATAAAGCCCTGATCGCTCTCATTCACATGCTATATGTGGCTAAGCTTACCATCAGACACTATCAGATCAGGTCGTAGTCACCGCCATTATTTCACAGGTGACACTGTTATCAACATACTGATTCTATACTTTTTAGAAGATATGTTTTCATAAATTACACTACAATTGTCTTGACACTACAGTTATTGGGAAACCAATGACTTTTTGAATTTTTTAATGAAGTTTTTGAGAGAAGGACACAGTACCATACTTCAAAATGTAAAATAATATATTTAAGATTCTTATTAACCACTACTTCAAATATTAGTAGTCCTGTTGGATCACATGATGTGTTACAGTGTTCACAAAAATCTTTATGCTCTGTAATTCAGGCTCTCCAATTGTTAACTGAGGTTGACACCTAGTGAGCAGATATGGAATTACAGGTAATATGGAGCCTGTTGAGTTCTTCAATCTCATATTTTACTTCAAAGTATATCTTCTGTGCAAACAGGAGGAACTAAAGGGGAAATATTGTTACTTTAAAGTTAAGAGTTAAATAGATCACAAAAACATTCATAATAGGTTTGAGGACTTGATGCAAATGTGTTACATATGAGGTCAAAATGTCCATACACACAAAAGGGCCGATTTTTTTAAGAGACACTGCATATAAATAAAAATCATGTTACATGATCGGCATGTCCACACGCCTGCATAAAAACCTTGCAAACTCAGCAGAGCTCATTATTAAAACTAGACACAACATATTGAGTCAAATCTTAGCTAAAATAGCTTAAATTAGCAGTAATGTGTTAACTTTAAATAAGTTAGGCTACTATCATCAATGTATCTTACGGAGCTCCTTAAGAGACGCAGAAAAATGTCACCAGAAACTTCCTGGTGGACACCTAAGAGTTTCAAGTGAGCAACATTCTGGTGCGAACGTAAAACATTGATTTTTTTTTCTTTCCCCATGTCACTTTAGGGGCTCCGTAGTATTCCTCCAGTTCATGGACGATAACGAGAAACACCACCTCCTTGTGTTTTACTTTGCTACTACAATTCTGTAAATTCCTGCATGGTCAAGACAATCACTTTGAAGAGCTTGGGCCCTGTGGGTTCAGGTTGATGTTAATGAATATCTGCTCATGTGCAATGTACCCATGTAGTTCTAGTTTTCTGATGGGCTAGAGGGTTGGTGTCCGTATTCAAAGCGAAGCCGAAGCTCACCCACTTTGGAGCGTGGCAGGATGTCGGGGATCCACTCGATCACAAATGGCGTGGGCTCCTTCTGACCTGGAGAAGAAATGCCTTAGGGAAGAGAAGAGTCTCATGAATTTCATGATCGAGCAGAAACTATAACAATGCAGAGTAGATTTGATCATCGATCATCGATCATCTCTACTGAAGAAAGCAGTTGAACTAAGGACTGGACTAGATGTTGAAACATCTAAAAAAAAACTACTAAACATTGGAAAATATTAAGGATACTGTGCATGTCTTATGTTTACACGTGCTCTCAACAATTACCGAATGATAATGGTCTTGCAGCATGCTAACCCATTACTTTTTGATGAATATAACCTAGGTCACTGATTCCAGGTCAGCTAAAAGGTGCAGGCTGATGCTGGTACCCTCTCTCTGTCTGTCTCTCTCTCTCTCTTTCTCTCTACGGTAGCCTACAGACAGACTCACATCCATTCATAAAAAAGCAAGTTATGTTCAGTTGCAGTCCCATGGAGTCACTGTTCTTCTGATCAGCTGCATTGTTTTAAAACTTGGGGTTGCCGGTTCAATCCTCAACCAGTAGAAGCAAAGATCACTGAATACTAACCAAGATAGAGCAACATAATACGTTGCAATGGGAGCAAATGTGAATAATTCTGGCCTGCGTAAGTGGGAGTGTCACATTATGTCACAATGTGAATTTTGTATCAACGTATGAGAGTGGTACTCTGGTATGCATTAAGGGGGATTCCCCCATTGTGAAACTAGAACACAGAACCAACCAAACGTTTGTGCCTCTCACTCCACTTTTACCCTCCCTTGAGCAAGGCACCTCAGCCATCATCCCTCCCCAGGTGCTGCTTCACCTCACTGTGTGTTCACTGTGTGCTGTGTGTATTTCACTAATTCACGATTGGCTTAAATGCAGAGACCAAATTTCCCTCATGGGATCATAAAAGTAGATATACTGTGCTTATAACCAATGGTGGTGGCCATGTTACATTTATGCATTTAGCAGATACTTTTATCCAAAGTGACTTACATTACAGCTATCAATTACATCAGGGCCAGTCTCCCTTAGAGCAACTTAAGGCTAAGTGCCTTGCTCAAGGGCACAATGGTGGCAGCCAGGATTTGAACCCACAATTTTCCAGGCTACTTGCATGCCAGCCATGCCAGGTTTTTAGCTACTGCGCCACACCGCCCAATGTAATGTTAGCAACTATTCCTGCCCAGCTCCCATCACCCTAGCTTGGTAATAAGACCATACCCTCATTCCATACTTTTGTTTCATGTAGGAGGGTCTGGACATTCAGCAGTGAAATTTGAATGCTTGCTTGAGGTGTTTAGGTTTAAAAAGATTGGATCAGCCCCTGACTGATAACTTGCCTTGACTGATAGCATTCTAGCCCTGCATTCAGAACGCCTCCCTCAGTTCACTGATTGGACAGATTAAAATGCCTCCAAAGACAACAAGCTCAATGGGATCAAATCTAGACTAACGGAAGGGCTAAGAAGGTATGGCCAGGCTCTCACCACTCCATCTCCAAGTACATAGACTGGAGCACCCCCTATGGGGGGTACCCTCAGTCTGAAAGGGACAAGGTTGTGCACTACTATGGGGTAATAGGCATGGCATATTTGTAAAGGGAGTATCAGAGGCAGGCCTGATGTGGTTAGGAACATTCGGACACCACTGAGAAACTGACACTCACCCACTTTGAGAAAAGTGTTCAGTTCGAAGGGTCGGATGGCCTGGGGCCGGTCCGTGCGTCCAAACGCCTCAGTCAGGGGTTCAACAGGCACCTCTGGACAAGTGAAGGGTGAGTAGGAGCCGTCACTGTTCCTCACAAAACTTTGTGTCAGCTTCAAGGGCAGCTGGGAACATTATTAGAGGAGTAAGTGTTGTTTGGTCCATACATCATGTCAATTCATAAACTCTGGAAAGCTGTACTGTTTGACAGTCAAGTAGAATCATACACTCAAAGGAAGGTAAGCTAATAATGTTACTGCCAATGTTGTAAAATTTGATAACTACAAACTACTGACAAGCAAGATAATCCAAGTGAAGCAAAATGCATTGAAAACGCATGGAAAGAACTAAATAATTTTCATATTGAATAAATATAGCATGTACGAGTTATTGACAAATTAGGAACAAACTGCTTTGCAAAGAAGATAAAAATATGGCACCAGCTATTCAGAAAAGTCAAAATGCCATACCATGAAGCAAAGAGCTGAACAAGAGTGCAGTACCTCTGGTATGTCAAAGATCTGTTTGACATGCATGAGGTTGGTGATGTGCCACGTGTACTTGGAGAAGGAGCCCAGAGGAAGAGCATCATGGCGGACAAACGCTGTGGCACACAGACAATTTAGGGCAGTGATGCTTACAAAAAAGCTCCATAGTTACAATAAAAAAAAAAACCTTGGCCTTGCATTGGGCGGTAGTAGCGTACTGGTCTGGACTTAGTCTGGGAATAGTGGGCTTGAATCCCGACTGCTATTGTTTCATGCCCTTGAGCAAGGCTCTCAACCCCATGTTGCCCTAGGGGAGACTGTCCCTGAAGTTTAATTAATAATTGACAAATGTAAGTCGCTTTGGATAAAAGCATCTTATCAATGCATAAATGTAAATGCATTGGGTACCTTTAATGCGCCAGGAGCAGGGAAGTTAGTATATAAATACCTTATATACATACTACATTCATGCTGGCTATTGTCACAATACATAAGCAACTCACTGGTGGTGGAGTTGGGGAGTCGCCTCTTCTTGCTCCCCAGGGAAAGACGCTGCTGCAGGGCATTGAAGAAGGACTGTGGGATGTGAAAAACCAGAGGCTCCGGCTTCCCTAAGGCATCCATCACAACATAGCTATCAGTATATCCATCACTTCAGCACCAGCATCACCATAATCACCACCACTTTGACCATAAATCTACTAAGGGTCTTGTAGGTGAGCTGATTTTGAACTTGCTCTATGTTGAAGATTTACTATAAAGGCAGGCTTTGTGATAGTAAAGTATTATTCTCCATTTGGTTTCCACAAAGTTAGACATTTTTAAACATTCCTGCAATGCAGAGTTATAATGGGTGCAGTAGTGGCCAGTTACCATCAAACTGGTAGTGCATTGACTGGTGGATCTTCTCATTGACACTGGCCAGCCACTGTTGAAACGGTAGGGAGACATGGGCCTCGTCCACAGGCTGGTTATTCCCTGCTAATTGAACATCACTCATGTGAATAACACAGATTCATATTTGAGTCAGCAAGTATTACTGTAATTTCCCAACTATTAACCAATGTTAATTCATTGATTTTGCTAAATATCTTCAGCTATGTGATTAATATATGGGGGAAGGCAATATATAGTAATGCAATTTTTTGTATTACTTTCTCATTATATCATGACCTGCTTTATTATCTTAACATTTAATAAACTATTAAGTAATGTTTAATAAACTATGGTTAATACATATGTATGGTTTTCTTTTTTTTAAAAAAAAGGCCTAAAACACTGTGCTGTGGTTTGTGCATGGTGTGGTTTATGCTCGGGAAATGACAGTAAGTGGTTAACATCAAGGTGGACGACTTTCAGTACTGGATTCTATAGAATGAGGCAGATGACGCTGTTTTAGTTAGACATCAGGGGGGCATACGAACAAGAGGACACAGTAAGGGCATATGAACAAGAGAATCAAACAGTTTAAAGGAGCGAAAGGAGAAGGTTGGGGGAACAACTACAGATTTACAAACATCAACAAAAGTTTGGTGGAACTGAAGAAAAGTGCTAGGAACCAGACAGATGAACAAACTAAGGAGATGTAAGGGAAGGATAGAAGAGCCAGAGGCTGGCACACCTGCGGTCTTGTGCCCAATGGAGAGAGCCTGTCTCCGGCTGCTGGGCTTGCGGGGGCCAAGGGCCGGAGCACTGGCCTCCCTGATAGCCAGTGCGGGACCGGCTACTGGGTGGACCGAACAGAGAAAGGAGACATGAGAGAAATACCCAGCCAGCCATATAGACAGACAGACAGACAGATGGAGAATAGGAGGGAGAGATGGCACAAAGAGCATGAAATGACAGATCAACTAACAGAGACAGAGAGGACAAACAGCAGAGAAAAATACTAATCAGAGAGGACAGGCAGAAAGATGGATAGGCAGACCAACAAAAATGAGACACACAGAAAAAAAAACACACAGAGATGAGAGGTGACAGATACACAATAAGCTAAGGAAAGAGGCAAACAGAGTTCTGTATCAGAGAGACATTTTGTATTTATGCCATGTTGTATTTCTGCCAGAGATTCTAACTGGATTTGGCATACTCATGTCTATTCTTTGTAGCAGTGGTAGTTTTATTGTCATTCCATTTTTTTGTATGTCAGCCTGAAGTAATATAAAACAATGTGTCCCATGATGAGGGTCATGCATCGGTTTATCAGCACGTCACACAAAGGAGAAAAAGCTGACCTGTGATTGGATCCTCTGCTTTCAGCCTCTTAGTTCTTTGTGGCATGATTGGCTCAGACATTGGTTGGGCATCAGAGACACAAAGTGCTGTGGAGCCGAGGTTCACCTGCAGCCCTACAAACACACATTCAAAAAGATAGATTGATAGGTATGAACATATACTGTATAGCACAAACACACACACACTCATTCAGACACACAATCAGATATCTGTTGACAACAAAAGCATACAAGACCAATTCTATTATGACTAGACCACGGGTGCTTGAACTACATTAGAATACCGTTTGGACTGCAGTTGAGGAAATGCGCAAATTCCACAGCTAGTTTATCGTCGCTGGCAAAGGCACAAACACAGGCGTAGAAGTGCAGACACCGTGTGGGTCCTTCTGCTGCGGGAGAGAGAGGACCACTACCATCCGCTAACTCTGTCTCTTTATCATCCGAGGAGTTGAGACTGCCCAGGCTGCTGGGCCTTACCCCCGAAGGTCCTCTGCCCCCTACGCCCCCAGCACCCTGCTGGCACGCACAACGGAAGACAACCCCGCCACTCTCGCTCTTCACCCCAGCACCTCCCACGGTGCAGTGCAGCAGACCCAGCACCTGGGTCTCGCTGGTGTGACACTTAACCACCAGTGAGTTCCGCGAAACTCGCTGGACCAGGGGTCCTGGAGTGTCACTGGCCAGGCGCCACAGCTCCTGGCGTATCTGGGCCGAGATGGGCAATTCGTCCAGTACGGAGCTCTTGAGGAGGAGCGGCGTGGCGACCTGGCCGGGAGGACACTCCATGGCCTGCCGAACGTGGCCGCAGGGGCTGTCTGACGCCTGGGAGGATGAAGAAGAGGAGCAGGGGGGAGAGGAAGAGGAGGCCACGCCTCGCTGGCCCTGCTGCTGTTGTTGTTGTTGTTGACGTCGGCAGGCGGGCAGGAAGCAGCGGCCGAGGCTTAGGCGGGTGAGCAGTGTGCCATCAGTGGTGGCGATGGCCGTGTCGGTGAGTGTCAGCTCCACGAAGCCCCGCTGTTCAGGGCCCCGGCCACGTTGTCGCAGCGAGAACATCTGAGGGGCACCTGCTGATGACGAGCAGGAGGACGACGAGGATGAAGATCCTCCACTTCCACCATCCATGAATGAACCTCCTCCTCCTCCATCTGTCACAATCCTCACCACCTCCGAGCCTCCTCCACCTCCCTTCTTCACTGACCGTCGAGCTCCAGCCGATGTGCCATCCCGGAAGATGGCACCACAGGCCTTGTTCTTGCAGCTCAGGCCCCTTGTGCCATTGTAGATGCCACACTGAGGGCACTTGCGGATTCCACGCAAGGTGGGCTTCCCCAGGTTAGACAGGAATGCTGGTGTCTTCATACGGTCCCTAGGTTTGGCACAGAGACCACCTGGAGGTGAGCACTGCAGGGCAGGGGACACCACTGTCTGTGGCAGTGGCAAAGCTGCTGCCTCTATTGGATGACTCTCCATCAAGTTCTGTGGAGCCACTGTACCAAAATAATAAAATGTTATGTTGTCAAAATATACATTATATGTAAAGAAATAGCATACACATTGATTTAATTACACTCAGTTATGTCACGTCAAATTGAACGTGGTTGCTGCGACGCCGGAAAAACACTTGTTACATTATAGCTAAACCACAGGGTCGGGTCGGTCATACTTTTATTGAGGAGGGTTTTTCTAAGTAGGCGCCAGTTAGCTTTTTTTCAGTCTAACAAATGCAGTTTTCCATTCCAGTTCGAATACTGTTCAGTAGGATAAGAATGTTTACTATAGTTACGTGCCATATAAAGTGTAATTTTATGGAACGTTTCGTGCTTCATCAGCAAAATGTGCATTTAGTGGTTGGCAAACTTGAAATTTGATGATAGCAGAACAACAGACTGTTTCAGCTTTATCGACTCCACCGGTCATTTTAATTGCGTGCGCCAAGAGAAAAAAAACTCATCGGTTGCGCTTACATGCCTACCTTTTCAAAACCCAGTGTCGTGGCGCTGTATGGTCAGGACTGACATAAAACAATGGTCTACATTTTCGTCTCAGCCGTCGCCATTGCTTCTTACATTCGAGCCACATGACTGCGGCTGTAACGAGCCTTGTGGTTGGTTGTTCAACTGATTACGCAAAGCCAGAGGGGCTGTCTCTCTCATGTCTTCCGAGTTAGCTTATTTAGCCCCCATCATTTATTGTCCAAATATGACCGACCGACCAACAATGACCGAGAACGAACAGCCCATCAGTGCTACTGTAATAAAATGCAGACAGTGACCAAAAAACAAAATCAAAACAAAACAGTACAACTTTCTTTGAAAGTGTGTTGGTACGCATCAGCATTTTAATGGGACAAAGCAAGAACACATGATAGCATCAACATTATCCAAAAACAAAAGGTCTGAAAATATCCTTAGGCACTGCCTACTCTCATGACACTCGGTTGGTTAAAATGGAATCAACTCAAAATAAGGCAACACAATGGGTCTCATCCAACTCTAGTTCAAATGACACCTGGAGGGTGAAACAGTGCAAAAGTATTGATCCATCCATGGGTTTCCCCTTTGACACTAAGCACTACATTAAAAGAAAAAAAAAAAAAAGTTCATATTTTGTTTGTTTATACACAGAATTACTGTAATTACACATTACTTTTCAGTATGAGTATTTTGCACTGCATGGCAATGCCGTCACATGGGCCCTCCCTTATTAAAAATAAAACTACAAAAAAAAAAAGTCAGCTGGAAGAATCGCATGATGCACTGTTCCTGTCAGAATGGACCGCATTCAACAGTGGCACTAAAGCCAAGCACTAATGTACACAAGTCCCCCCTCCAAGAACCGAACCCAACCACAAAAAAAGAAAAGGACAAAAAAAAAAAGCTGCTTCCATAATTAACATCTGAGTTTTCTTTATACAGCATCAGAACAATTGAACAGACGTTGTTTTGGTTATTTACATACAAAACAGTATATTTATAAGCCCTCCATGAAATGAACAAAAAAATGTTGGAAAAGAGGAAAAAAAAGTGGAATGCAAAACAATTTAAAATCCTAGAATTTGTGTAACATTTTTTTCTCAGTGAAAAGGTAACCAAGAGTCATAGTTATTGTGCAATATTTGTCTGCCGTTAAAGAAAGAAGAATGGCAGTAATCCCTGCTATTTGTTTTGTTGAGAAATTGAATATCTAATTTAAAAAATACAACAGTTGACATCCGTTTTTATTCATAGATTTTTACAAACATAAAAAAAACCAATAGGCTCACATGTCACATGATTCCGTGATGTCAGCGCCTCTCATGAGAACTGCAGATAAAATCGAGTCCCAAAATGAAGGTAAAGAAAAAGGCAAAGCTCCATTCATACCAGATCAGCAGTTGAAAATGCTCTAAACGTAAAAAGCGAAATGGGAAAAAAAAAAAAAACCTTGCGTCTGTGTAATGTGTTTTTATTTGTTTTATAGCACGCTTGTTTGAATTAAAAATGGCATAGTCCTCTGATGTAGTCGTCGGACTCCAGGCCGAAGACTGTAAATGTGTGTGCGTGTGTGTGCGCTCGCATGTCAGTATACATACATGGTTGTGTGTGTATATGGTGTATGTATATTCAAAAAGTGTGTATGTCTAAATCCCATGGCAGGACAACTTTGGGACCCCCAGAGACACAAAAAGGGGGGACTTTGCTTTGAATCGTCCGCCCACACTTACATGGAAAAAAATATTACAGGTGGCAGGTGTTGAGGGAAACAGTCAAATGGCAACAACGCTGCTCCCCAACATGGACGCCTGGATGACGGGAGAGCCACAAGGAGGGTGCAGGGGTCTTCATTTAGCCCCCACCCCAACCCCTCCTGAGGCCACAGCGGAGGTGTCTGAAGATGTCAACACCACACCACACCCAAACCCCCCACCCCGCCCAAACCCACCCACCCACCCACCAGCCGCCGCCCCCCGTCTCTCAGTTGGTTCAGTCCGATCAGTGTGTGTGGTAGCCAGCCGTGCCCATGCCAGACTGGTTGGCAAGCATTGTTCCATTGACTCCTTGTGTCGGCTCCACCATGCCTCCGTTGCTGATGGCGCCAACCCCCGTCCAGCCGGCCCCGGCCTGTAAATGACTGCGGATCACAAAGAGAAGGAGTGAGCAGGACGTGCACTGGCCTACCCTGCAGAGGCCTTAGGACAAGCTCCAACATACTTCTCTATTCCTTTAAAAGAACGTGATCATAAAAATCCAAGACCATACAACAACTTTTTAAGCCGCAAAACCACAGGAATCCATGTTAACTGTAAGGAATGCTAATAGCCAAGTTCAACTCCATTAGTTCTTGCCGTGAGCACCTTTATCTTTTTAAAAAGATTTTTGGACTTGTGTAATTTTAAACAGTCAAACAAGAAAATATAACCACACTCACTTTTTGTACCTACTGTAACTGAGACTGGATGATTTTCAACTAGCCTACTTGGAGTTATTTAAGCCAACTGACTTGTTTGTTTATTTACAGCTGCTCTGAAATTTCACATCCAGACAGGCCCTTAAATGGAAATGGTTGGGCCTGACTCATTCGCCTTGAATAGTCTATTTCAAACATTGTCTTTTATATCCGTCACCTACAGTGGACTTATTCCTGTGCCTTAAATGCCTAATGATATAAATGTTTTTGGTCGCAGCCCAGACAAAACATTTTGAGAGGGTTAAAGATTGACATAATCATTGTCGTGTACTTCCTTTATAAACCTCAGAACTTTCACATTCACTGTCAATGCACTGCAGTGTCGAGTAGAAACAGGGGTGGGGAGACTAACAGGAAGTGCCACTCACTTGAAGCCCTGTTGGTTCCATGCCTGGCCATAGACACCGTAGGCGGGTACCTGCCAGCCGTTGGGCATATACTGGCCGATCTGCTGGGTGTTGCCGTACCACTGGCCCCACTGCCCGTAGGGCTGGGCAGCAAAGCCTAGTTTGTTCTGCTGCAGAGGGGATTTAAACAGGAAATGAAGTCAACCAAATGCAGCAAAGACCAGAAACAGCTCACGCAGGCAGGCACAGGCGCACACACTCATGCACACACACACACACACACACCAAAGATAAAATGACACATGGGTATTAAAAGCACCGGTTGCTTGTTGCAGCTACAATGACCATGGCTGACAGCAGAGAAGTCCCCATTGGAACCAATTCACTGCATCAGTATCACCATGACTACTGTTCATTGGATATATGATAGATCTCTGCACTGGTTATTTGACAGAATGATGATTCAGACATCATGACTTACCTGGGGCATCTGTACCTGCTGCATGGGATTGACCATCTCTGTCGTCTCTTTGCCCCAGTAACACTTGACCACATGGCCTTCTATGGAGGTGCCATTGACAGAGACAATGGCGTGGGCTGCACCCTCATGCGAGTTAAACCTGTGAAACAGCACAAGAGCACAACACTGAGACAAGTGGACAGATTGGCAGGCTAGTGTGAGGACTGACAGACTGAACTGTGAGTATTTCACACCACTGCTTTGACTCAGTAATCACCACATCACTAAACATCACTAATCTAGATCCAGACCAAGTCCTCTCACTCATGAGCCACCAATACAGTGGAAAAGGGGAAATACACAGTGCAGATGAGTACAGCTACAGTACAGTACAGTTTATTGAAGATGGCTAGAATTCAATCTGGATTCTAAGCATTAAACCAGCATAGCAGAGCTATATAATGCACAGGCCTCGGCATCAAGCATCAAGTAAGCTTGAACAGCACTCAATTTCCTCCAAGCCAATCTGTACGGTTTCCAGTCCAACTGATGTCTACATGTCTTAGGAGGAGTATCCAGGTTATAGACTGCACAGGACCAAAAACAAGTCACAAACTCACCTCACAAAAGAGTAGCCTTTGTCTGGAAACACACGAATTTCCATGATCTGACCGAAGGGGGAGAATGTCTGTCGCATCAATTGCTCTGCAAAAACACAAAATTCAATTCAACTCAATTTAATTATAATCATATAGCACCATAACAAAGAATGTCTCAAAGTGATTAACAGACCCGTGGACTACTGACCTGTAAGGCCTGTAGTGACCCCTCCACAGTAGACAGTGCAGTTACTGGGGCTGGACTGGTTCACCACTTCCTCAAAAGACAGATGCTTGGTATTTGCTATAGATGACAGTCAAAGTCAATACTACTTAGTATTTACATACTTCAGTACTAACTGAATGCAATAGTTCAGTATATGTATATAGTTCTGAACACAGGCCAGTTTCCAGTGTACAGACTTTTTAAATAGACTTATATATTGAGAAACTTTTGGCTTTGAACTCAATCACTATAAGATCACAAGTCTGTAATAAAAGGCACATCTGGAATTATTATACACTCATGAGTGGTTATTGTGGAAGTGCGGCGGTCAACCATCAGGGACTTACACTCATAAGTGGTTTTAGGCGCAGGGGGCTTTCTCGTGGCCCAGTTGGTTCTGATCTGACGCCCACCAAGCCACTGGCCACCCATCTGTTGGATGGCATTTTCTGCGTCCTGTACAGAGAAACATATATGTGTCTCTTCCACACACCAAACAATGAAGATCCTTCATGAACATATGCCTTTTGCTAGTAAGTTCCCTTCCTACGCCCTATAAATGTTGACATCTGCGGGAAAATCTCACACTGAGATACCATTTCCCTTTCCCTTCCGAGTAAATGTGGACTCAATTGCCTCTCTGGATTGCCAGGAACTGAATTAAGCCTAAAACCAGACACAGACGCGGGTCAAATCGACCGCAAGCCACTCACCCATTTGTTGTAGAAGGACACAAAGCCATAGCCCTTAGACTTCCCTGTGGCCATGTCTTTCACCACGCGAGCATCACTGGGTAAAAACACCACACAAAAAGGCTGTTAGACGTGCAACAAAGAACAAGAGAGGCTCCCCTGAATGTCAACACAGGGGACCATTCAGCCACTGATTTAGATTTTTATCCTTCTCAATTATCCGGTTCCGGCAGCACTTACGATATCCTCCCAAAGGGTGCAAAGGCAGCTTTGATGTCATCGGTGGTGATTTCTGGACTGAGGTCTCCCACAAAGACATGGAAGTGGTCTGTATTTGAAATAAATATATATATACATATATATTAAAATGTGGCCTTTAGCTGTTTAACATGCAAAACCAACAGGATACCGTTTAAACTATACTAATATCCTATACATTTACTACTGTAAACATAAATAATAGAAGTGATACACACACAAGGGGCAACTACACATATTGTGACCTTCCAAAAATGGTTATCCCACATGGAGCACACTACCCAAATTCATACAAGGTGAGAAAGAGTTAGATGTGAATGGCGGTACTTACTGCTTGTGTCTTGGTGATACTTACTGCTTGTGTCTTTTTTCTGACTGCTGGGTGTGGTGGCCCAGTTGACCTTGACCTCCTGTGGGGTGGAAAAACACAGACAGAGAAAGAGACACCTGCAGGTGAAAAAACTCTGTCGGAGTGGGAACAGGACCTGCTCTCTACGTGGCCCCATGGGGGACTCCCTATCAGCCTACCAACGTGTCTAGGTAGTGTTTTGATCAATGACAAGACACAAAGAGAAAGAACACTTTGACCAAACTCCACAGGAATCTATATCCTTGCAGTGGCTTAATGTTCTGAGTCTTTCGCACTGAAGATGAATTATAAATATGTATCTTGGTATTGGAGAAGACAAAGAGGTCCAAATAAGGGACTTACAAAACAAGTGAAATTACCAACTTGTATTAGTCCTCAATTGGTCCTTCAACACCTGTTGAGGATAAAATATTTAAAACTGAATACACTTATGGAACACTAAAATGCCTGCATCTATGTAGACTAAAGCACCTATGCTACTGAAGGAGTCAAACATGCAGGACTCCAGGATGCAACCAATTTGGATGCACTTGCAAACAAATTTCTCCAGTGCTACTAAGAATTCTCATTGGTTGCACAATTGCACCTTCAATTTGACACCGACTTGCCTTTTCAAGTCACTGAAATCAATGGTAATCCGGTTTCACTTGACACTATTCTGACATGATTCACTCTGTATCTGAAATGTAAGTAACTACACCAGGAAGTCCACACTCAAACCACGCCCATACTTTTGCTTTACGGTGGTCAATTCTGATCCTAACTTTCGACACCTACTGCTCTTTAAATAAACAAATAAATAAATAGATAAAATTTGGAGTGCTGGTGCAAAATGAAAATGTTGAAAGGCGCACCAATGCAACCAATGCAAAACATTAGTTTGGAGCCCTGACGTGTACTGGAAAGCAACCTTGACATTTTCCAAGTCATTAAAAACTTCTACTAATAAATATAGCATACCGAGGCACTGTGCCAGTGCTTAAGTTATCCACTTGAACCTTTGGATGAACAGCCAAAGAGGTTTCAACAGTTTACTTTGACAATGGACACCCTTCTGTTCTTTTAAGATGCACCTTAACCTTTAGACATGACTTATAGAGGTATCAAAAAAAGCTATCTGCCATAATTCCATTATGAGAAATATGAAGAGGCATGAAATTACCACATACTTCCGAGACCGGCATTAACGCTTTACGAGTATAAAATGTAAATCTTTAACTACAAGGGGATCCATAATGGAAAACAAAGTTAACAAACCTGGTCAACCTGAATTAAGACGACTATTAAATCCTTGCACACTTCCCTGACAGGTCTCACATGCCAAAAGAAACCAAAGCAAATGCTTTACACCCTACCAAAACATTAAAAACAATAATTACTTAGAGAACTGGTCAAAATACTCTAAAGAAAACGTTACTAAAGGAAGTTTTTAAACATTCAAATGATAAATGTGAATGGAAATGGTGTGAAACGCTTAAGTGGTGACCCCCAAAACCAGCCCATTCAAACCCAACCCAACTCACCCTGTAGATACGATAGCTTACCTTACCCATTATTTTACGTCCATTCATTGCGGCCAGTGAGGCAGCAGCATGCCTATGCTCGTAGAACTCCACAAAGCAGTATGGGTCATTACCTGCCGTCTAAGGGGAGAAGAAAGGCGTTAGACACAAATAAAAAGCAACCCATTTCTTACCTGACATGACTTTCAAGCTAATGGTTGCAGACAATATCCGGCACTATCACCAATATGCATACCATCTTTAAGTTAAACAAAGGATGAACTAAATCAGACGGAGGGGAGGAATGCTGTAAATTGCCAAGTGTCTTAAATAACTCCTAAACCCTGAGCACACATACAAGGCTTTTGATTAGGTGGAAGACATTTGAGAAGTGAGAAGGTACAGGTCTTGAACCACTAGGAGACTCACTCACGTCAACAATCATTTTACAGCTCTTGCAGGGTCCTATCTGCCCGAAGAGCTGCATGATCAGCGCCTCTGTCACATCGCGGGACAGGTTTCCAACATACCTAAAAGACATAAAGGAAGAATACATAAGCACATCAAACAAGAACCACCAATACAGCATAGCCTCTTCATTTCATCCACAATTAGCAGACATAACCCGAGAAAACGGAAGGAAGAACAGAAGCCTATGACGTTATCAAAATTTACACCGTCGCGGTTTTGGCGCTGTTCAACAGCTACAGGAACAATGTTGGGTAACAGAAGAAAGACAAAGATCCAGTCCACAACATATCTCTCGTGATACAGATGTTGTTCGCCATTAATGAACTGTAAAGTTTGTCAGGGCAGGGCTCTTTTATTAGCATCTTATCTGCCTCCGGTAGTCAGCTCACTGTCCAGCCTCTGAACTCATTTTAGCTGAGTTTAGTAAACCATGATAATTAGCATTTGGTTTGCTAACATGGGTCACTGCGCGGTGATTTCAATCAGCTAGTCTTGGACTTATCAAACCTTTAATCGTTGCAGTACTGTTATGTCTAACAAAGCGACTGCAACAACCCCTCATAAATGACATTAAATGAAAAGCTCAGGCCACACTTTCGATAGTATTTCCTTAACATTAGTAGGCCACCTTTCTTCCCCTCTGGCTACCTGATTTTCCCACTAACGTTAATGCTACACCCATAAAATCAAGACAGTTAAATTTCTCGAGTAAGATACTGATCATTCACGATGGCATCTTAACACCAACTATCGTTACCATTACAATAAACATACTGGAGAGCTAGAGAACACAAGCCTATTATTCGGGCAACATCTGAATGCAGCATTGACATTGATATCATGGGCGCACGGCGATGGCTGACTGAAAAAAAATAGTAGCTACATTGTAATTGGTAAGCAATGATAGTAAGAATGAAGTCCCGATTTCAAAGAATAATGTTGGGTGATAGATAAAACAGATTTCCAACTCATAGTTGCACAGCTTGCAAAGCTCACAAACAAATAGCTAATATGCATGCTAACGTTAGCTAGCTATCACCACTGCAGGTCTTTACGGTGGAGCCTGGTCTGGCATTCGTGGCCTCAGACATTAGCTAGCTTCAAAGCGACACCAACCACCTCTAGTTCACGGATTTTATTCTTCACGATAGTTATCATTTAACATCAGCGCAAAACACGTGGACTGGCTAGAATGTAAAAACAAGTGTATGCCACTTGTATAACCACTATAGTATTTCCACCTAAAAACATACATAAATACAAAAACAACCTACTGGCAAATAGAGATGTGCTTTTGTCTCTAAACAGAAAAACGGACACGTCTGACATAATGCTAAGTAGCTTTTATAGCTAGCCAGCTAGCCATCTAGCTTACGTTAACTAGCCTGCTGTTGAGCTACTTACCGCTGCTATGCTATCCTTTCCCAGCTCTAAAAATTCTCTTAAAAGCCTACTGCTTTGTTAACGTTACACAAGTCCGAACAAGTACGTAATAATGTGTTCATAAATTCAGCGAAATGGCATGACTCTTCTTCAAGATTTCAAAGACATGTTCTCGGGTACTTTGTGTAGGATAAGATATAACGTTACCGTTGCCATTTATGAATATTTGCAGGCTAACTTAGCAAACTAGCGTTAGTTAAATTCTGGCTAATGGCATTCATACGTACAAAGTCTTGGGCTGTTCCTCGTCCATCATATTTTCCGATCGAATGAAAGATCGAACCCTGAGAGAAATTCAACTTGTCAGTTTCTATGACGGTCTCTGCTTATGCGCCAGTTCTTGCCTACATAAAATTTCCTCTTATTCGTGTTCGAAATCATATAATGCGCACAATAACGCTATGCCGCCTCTGTTAACTCCAATTATGAACAATAGAAAGGCGACATAAGATGGCGGCGAAACCGGAGCGGATATAAGTGTACGCATGCGCCAAATAATTGAAGGGGGCATGGAGTTGAGCGGAAGTATTGTCTGTGTTGCCAATAGACAGAAAAGGTGCTGCTTGAACATTTTTCTGTTCAGTGGTCTGCTGTGATTCTGCATCTTTCCCGTTTCAGAGCATCTAGATTCCAGCCAATGCGCCCAGGAACGCTGTGACTACCTCTCACATTAGTTTGAAGCTCATGTAAAAGGTCAATGACATTTCCCAACCAAAAACGCGTGCGCCGCCCGGGAATCGAACCCGGGTCGCAAGAATGGGAATCTTGCATGATACCACTACACCAGCGGCGCCTGTTTCAATATCTAAAAATACTATATTATACAGTAAATAATTACTATAGTACTATTACTATAATATAGTATTACTAAACTATACTGAATACTAAATTATACATTGTATACATTTTATGTGTACTTAAAGTGAAAGCTGTTCGTTTAAAACACGTTTGCAACTGGAAGGCCAAAGACTGTGAAACACTCAGATTCGTTACCTGTCAGAGCCATAGGCTGCTGTTGGAAACGTTGCCACTGAGAGGCGCAACTAACACGTCATAACAGTTATGATAGCGATTACCCAATTGCTGCTATCCTACTTGGATAGTGAAATGACCAAGAGTAAAATAAGAACCTGGTTCAGGCTTTATCAAATGTAACGGTAGGTTATTATAATCCTCGATAGTCAAATACTGATATGCTAATCTTCAGCCATTTTACCACCAAATCAGCAACCGATGAAAGAACGTTTGAGGACGCAGTTTATAGGTTACTTTCAAACTCTGAGGAAGTTTGTCTTAATAAAACCAAAAAGTCTGATGATGTAGGTCTAATAGCTTTAAGGCAAGCAAAATCTGTAGCCAATGACTCTCAGACTGATTTCAAATCAAAGCCTATGACAATACTCAGACAGTACTGCTTTTTAACTGATCAGAAGGTTGTCAAATGTATTTTTACTGCGGAAAGGGATTGTTCTGACAACAGTTTTTCATCAAGTTAACCTGTTTAAGAGATCTTTGAGCCCCTGTGTGATGAAGCAGCTATCTTAAAGGTAATTTAATTCAGAGGTCTCCAACAGGTAGCTCGGTGAGCGTTTAGTAGCTCGCTACCTGCAAGAGTAGCTCTCCAAAGGGTCACAGGAAATGCAAATAAATTTCATAACATAGCGACAAAACTTAAGCCTGTTAAAATCTCTATGAAATTAAATCCAAACATCCTGCCTTGTCTGGTACAAAATGTTTCCAGTTTTACTGCTTTCTGGTGTGAGTTGATGCGAGAAAGGCGATGTTTCCTCAAAGTCAACCAGCCTATGAGAGGCGCCTGCTCCTTATCATGAACAGTGCCGCCCCAAAACATTTCAGAACCGAGCAGAGTTCATACCAGATAGGTATTTCCCTCGCCTAAATTTGGACAGTCTTTGGAACAGTGGCACCAATGGATGCGTCTGGTTTCTTTTAACACCTCCACCCCCGTCCTAAGACCAGATATAGCCATTCCACAGCTCCTGAAAGACAATAACGCAAAATCGGTTGGATGGATATCCAAAAGACAAATCTTACTTATTAAAAACACTACTCGGTGGATGATTTGTCTCCTTCTATGCTGTTGTCACAGCCATGGAAAATTAAGTCTTTAAAATAGATTTAGCCTAGCTGCTTTAAAGGGCTGCTGCCCTAAAAGTTAAGGGTGCTGCAGCACCCTCAACATCCTTATTTCCAGCGTCCCAGTGACACTTTAGATGTTTGCGCTGCGCTTTAAGTGTGTAAGATGGTAAACGATTGCTAATAATACCGAAGTAAAATAGTAGTAGTGTAGC
This sequence comes from Tenualosa thibaudeaui, assembly GCA_027481765.1. Classification (NCBI taxonomy): domain Eukaryota; kingdom Metazoa; phylum Chordata; class Actinopteri; order Clupeiformes; family Clupeidae; genus Tenualosa; species Tenualosa thibaudeaui. The sequence goes on along the minus strand of JAIFZK010000114.1, from coordinate 1,013,344 downwards.
TCTCGGCCACGCTGATTTTGTTAAAGTAGCTTTCGGGGGGAAAAAGGTTGGTGATCCCTAGGTTGGTGATCTAGTTTATCCTAGGCGGAGTAAAAGTGAGCGAACTTACGCATGGCACCGAGATCAAAACCTTTTTTGCTTATTTCCGAGATTTTAAACGTATTGTACTAGTAGTACTACTACTATTTAACGGCGATATCATATTTCTTCATGCCTTATAGTCATACAAATATGTGCGCGCTGCATGTGCATATTTTTTGTAGAATGGGTCTGTACTGCTGAATATCAAGCATTCATATATGGATACAAGACCGGCACATAGGTTTACAAAGTTGATTTGTCTTCTATGTCAGTTTGGGCATCCAGTGAAGAGGAGTTTAAAACAACAGGTTTATATTGCAGAACTGCATACAAAGCTGGTGCTACCTAGCAATATTTTGAGCACGTGACACTTGCGCGTACGTCCTCACACGTCCTTGTGTCCAACCATCACCGTCAGCTAGCATACTGGCTAGCAAATTGCTTACCATTTTTTTCGTACAGGTGTCGCTGGGGGACCTTGGGTGAGAATTTATCCATAGTTCCTACTGACTAGTAATGCAGCGATATGTAATTGCTAGGACTGACACTTGCTTACTCATTGGCGATTTCTGTGTGTCTGTGTATTTAGCTTATTGATGGTGTCGTTTTGTTGTCGTCTGATAAAGCCGTCGCGCTTAGCATCATGCCATAGCCGTAGAGTAGCGTTGACTGGTACAGCTGATCTAAGCTGCGCTGACATTTGATGACATGGATCATATAACATTCGACATATCTCTGCTGTTACAGGCGTGATGATATGCTTTCATGTTAATGCTTTGTTATTTCCTAAACCGAAATCTGTTAACTGTAAATAGCTTGATGCGATTATCCTTGATGGTCATCATGGCATCATTTCTACCGAACCTCTTGTTCTTGCTAAGCTGATGTCAACAGTGTTGGGTTAAGTTAGATCTACTTGCTCGAGACAGTGCAGTTCTCCCATTTCATTTTCCAAGCAAATCAAATCAGTAATTTATCTATTCAATTGTTTAATTGTTTATTTTATGTCGTGGGTTTTTCTCTTCAGCAGTCAGTGATTAACACTCCTTTTTGCAGGCTGGCTGCATAGGTCTGTACGAAGCATCGGCCAATGTAGCATTAACAGCAGAAAGTGTTGGCCCGTTGGTCCTCTCATGCTCTCGCACTGCATGGCTTCATCTGTCAACGTCTCCCCTCTCGTCACTTCACCCCTGGGCCACTACTCCCTCATGCTCTGGTCACAGGCTCCACACAGACTGCCCAATGACCGCCTGGATTGTCCTGCCCGTCAGCCTCGCTGCCTTCTCCATTACAGGAATATGGATAGTGTAAGTTATTCTCACTTTGTTTTGAGTCATAGAATCCTTTGTGTGTTTGGCTGTACATTGAAATACCACATGTGCACCAGCTCACTGAAATAGAGGTCTGTTCACAGCACACTATATTAGCTACATCCACTGTGTCTACTGTACACTACTCTGTGAAGTTCTCAGAATAACATATGTGTGAAGGGATTGTTTTTTTTTTTTTTTTTTTTGCAGCTATGCCATGGCTGTAATGAACCATCATGTTTGTCCTGTAGAGAACTGGTAAGTGTATTATACTTCACTGTGATGGGGTACTATTGATTGGTAAATAGCAGAGTGGAACAAAAGTGAATGCTCTGGTGAATCTATCTGCTGATAACTTAAGCTTTATGCCTTGTCTGCCCCGGTCACAGGACCTACAATGTCACATGCACTGAAGAGACAGCCAGACGGGGGTTTCCTAAGACATGCTGCACACTACAGGATATACCCCTGATAAGGTAGGTCTCATTTCCAGGTAACCTCTTATACATTAGTGTTTTTAATGGTTAATAACAGAGCATAAACAATTAGCAGATTCTCAACACAATTTGTAACTAAACTCTGTGATTGCATTGATGTAATGTGTGTGAAATGTGTTCTAGCAAATGTGGCTCATACCCCCCAGAGAGTTGTCTCTTCAGCCTGATTGGCAATGTAGGAGCCTTCATGGGTAATGACTCATTCTTGTATTGTTAAAGTCCTTATTAATGATAAAGGAAAGCAGAATATCTAATAAGTAATACATTGATTATGCATGTATTTGATCTGCCTTTTAATATCAGCATATTATGATCAGTACTTAAACTGGGTTTTCTCTCTCTTTTCGTCTCTGTACTGCTTCTCTATATCCTGCTTTCCACCCATGTGTCCTTCACCTACTTTCATATTTGCCTCATTTTCTTCTCATTTCTTTTCTCTCTTCCCTCTTGTCATCCTTCTGTCCCTCTGATTTCTGATTTTCTCTGATTTTCTTTATTCTCTTCTCCATCACTGCTGTCTGTCTCTGCAGTGGTGATGGTCTGTATGCTCCGCTATGCCCAGGTGATTGAGCATAGCCACCACTGCTGGACAAACACCAGTGCCCTTGTTTCAGGCTGTGTCAATGCCTTAGGTCTGGTCATGGTGGGGAATTTCCAGGTGAGCCCAGAGAGTATTTTCCTTATACCACATGACTATGGCAGACAGTGTTGACAGTGAATGGTTTCACATTGTAAAATGACAGGGCAGTAATCTTATTTGTTATTTCTCATAGTCTGTATTTCTTCTTCTCTTTCTTGTCTCTCTTTTCTCGTGCCCATTCACAGGTGGACCATGCCAAGTCTCTGCACTATGTGGGAGCGGGTGTGGCATTCCCCGCGGGGCTACTGTTCGTTTGCCTACAGTGTGTGCTCACGTACCGCATTGCTGAAACCACCCTGGACTACTGGATGGCCCACGTGCGGGTGGCCCTCTCAGCCGGAGCCCTGGTCTCTCTCGTCCTCAGTATCCTTATGGCACCTGTAGCTGTGACGGTAATATAGGCCAGTGCTGTATGTGACCAATGCCCTGTTTGGTTCTTGAAGTCCAGAGTACTTTCAATCATAGACCTGTTGTTCAACCTCACTGAGTGCTGTAGGTAGGAAGAGGAACAAGGGAATTTGGTACAACATAGAGCGGGTAACGAAAAGGCAGCTAACGCTAACTGAATGGGGTTATAAGCTCACTTTCAGTTTCATTTTGCATAGCCCCATTCAGTTAGCAAAAGCTGTTCAGTATTCAGTCATACATACATCATACATTGTATCAAATTGTTTTATTTCTCTTCAATTCAATTCAGTACAAACAATTTTATTTTTACAGCGCCTTTTACAATAGCATTGTCTCATGGCGCTTTACAGGAAGGAGCACCCAAGAGCAACAGGGGCAAGGAAAAACTCCCTTGTGGTAGATAGTCTAGGAAGGAACTTTGGGCAGATCCACGGCTCAAGGGGACAGCCCAAATGCCAGGGGTCATGCAGGAAAAGTACAATCAGTAGTTACCATGATAGACTACAATTTGTCCATGGTTTTAGCTGAGCATCAAATTAATTCCAAAATATTGTCCCACAACATTATATGAAAGTCAGGCCATAGGTAGTTGTCAAAAGTTATGGCAGGACAGAGTAGTAGCAGCCATACATAATGTTAATGTCAAGGAGTGGGATTGATCATGGGGGTAGCATTGGGAGGGACAATTTTGACAGTGCTGTTGTGAGGCGGGGGTCAGTCGTGGGGCCTCTGGAAGGAGAGTCGGTTCTGGAATGGCCAGGAGAGAGAGTTGTACGGCATGACGCATGAGAGATTTGTGGTGGCACTAGGCTATAGCAGTATAACAGAGCTAAGGTACATGGCAACCCAACACTACTGCAGGGATGGTCAGTGGCCACCATGCCTCACTGCTGGAGGCAACAGCAGAGGCAGTCCTTTCCAAAAGACCCATGAGGAGTGATCTAACGTGCACCATTCCTTACTATGGGGAGCAGTAAAGAGGAAGATTTTGAGTCTAGACTTAAAGGTATTGAGTGTCCACTTGTCGAATGTGTGTGGGGGTTATTCCACAAGAGAAGCGCACAGTAGCAAAAATCTCTTCCTCTTATCGTAGATTTTTATATTCTCGTGATTACAAGGAGACCAGCATTCTGGGATCTAGCAGGGTAGTAAGGGACAAGTAAGTCTTTAATATATGTTAGAGCAAGGCCATTGAGGGCCTTATAGGTTAGGAGGAGTATTTTAAAATCAATGCGACTTTTAATAGAGCCAGTGTAATGAAGCAAGGATAGAAGATATATGTTCATATTTTCTGGTAGAGTGTTCATGCCGTGGCATTTTGTATTAGCTGTAAGTTTTTAATGCAGGTATTACGACATCCAGAGAACAGACCATTACAACAATGAAGCCTGGATGTAATAAATGCATGTATTAATTTCTCTTCCTTCCAACAACACACATTGAGTTTGTACAACAGGGCTATGGCTGGTTGCACTCCAAACTGTCACTTTAATTGTAGGCCTTTACCACTGAAAGTGTACTGAGTAGTGTTCATGGCACTGTTTGGACTAATTCATGTTTGATGTCAGTTTTTGTGTCAGATGATGTTTTGGTAAATCGTGAGTTGTACTGAGACAGATGTCCATGCATTACACAGGAGATTGGTCAGATTTCCCCACAACAGTAACTAACTGCAGTGATAAGATTTTGTGTCTAGCCATTTGGTGACAGACATTATGTTGGCATATATAGTTTTATGGTGTATAATTGTACGGGATACAAGTGCTTTTAGGAACAAACATGAATCATTATCAATATAATGGCTGATAATGAGATAGACTTGCAGATGTGTGGCCACTGCTTGCTTTCATTTAAGAGGCATGGCCTATTTTCTTCATAATTTAAACACTGATAAGGTGTGTGTGTTTGGATAAAAAGGATTGTTATATGTCTAGTTTGTCTCTCAAACATTGAGGAAAAGTAAATGATCTACAGTTCAGTTCCAAAGGTTAGTTGTTGCCAGGCAATAAAGGATAGTTAGAGAGAGAGCAGACCAGTCTATCTCACTCCTCTGTGTGGTTTTGTAGAGCTGTATGGCCCATGGGACAAAGGACATTCCCAGCCTGTCAGTTGAGCATGTTAGGGACAAGAGTCTGCCACTGAATATACTCCTCTGTCTGGAAAGTGTGTTGTGTAGGGGGTGATGGTTTGTCCAGGAAAAGAGACCATATCTTGTGCAGTAATAAGTAGACTACACTGACAGGTATCTAGTTTTCAGTTTGAATTGCAGTCATCTCTTTAGACTGATTTCATAAAATGGTGATGAGAAACATCTCATAACTGCTAACAACACATATTGTGACAACATGATAGTCACTTAGAAGTTGTTTTGAGGATGGACTTCTGCTTTAAATCTCTAAATTGCTTTATTATCAACTCAAAGGATAGAAATCAGCAATGATGATTTTTGAATAGCCCTGTAGGCCGACAGTCTTGTCACACCTGTTGCACAAGTTTGCATCAACAGAGGACTGACAGTGAAGTTGCAAGGCAGCTCTCCATATTTAGCTCGGATACAGATGCAGAAGACGCCTCTGAAGGCTGTAGGTTCACATAACATGAACACATGCTCCTTGACCTAGTCTTCCCTCAGGCGGTGTTTTCTTCATCCACGAGAGCTTTGTCCTGCAGCATGCAGCCGCCATCTGCGAGTGGGTCTTCACCGTCATCATCCTCGTCTACTACGGCACCTTCACCTATGAATTCGGCACCGTCACCACCGACACCGTGATGGCCGTCCTGGCACAGCGCAGCAGCCTCCACCTTCACCAGCCCACGGGGGTCATCATGGGTGGCATGGGTGCCATGGGCAGTATGGGTGCCATGGCGGGCATGAGCAAAAGTGCAGCCATGGGCTTCGGTGCCCATGACCTGAAGTCTCCAGGTGCTGGCAGCGGCTCGGCTCATCTCACCTGTAACCCCGAGAGCACGGCCATTCTGTAACCTGGCAACCGTGCGCGTGCCAGTGCCGGTGCCAAACCACACCACAACGCCACTGGAAACCTCGACAAGAGCGTTCAGCACTGCCCACAGTGTAGCACTGCTACCTAAGGGTGTTTCTTTTTTCATGAGAAAAACAAACCAACAACAACAAAACAGAACAGAAGAAGTAGAAGTAGTAGACTTTGTAGGGATAGGCTGTGCTTGAGTCCCAACCCCCCCCCCCCCAAGTCATGTCAATTCACTTCTGTCACGAAACATGCCCCCAGTTCTCAAGGCAATACTTTGCAGTGGATGTTGTGAATATGTGCAGGGAGGGGATCTAGCGTGTCAGCCTGTCTGTTTAGATGAATGTCATTGGGACGGGACAACAACAACACCAAAAAAACAGGAATTGCAAAGCGTGTTCAGATGATTAGGATGATTGGCCTGTACCTCAGCTCGATGTCTGGAGAATGCTTCTTTCCCTCATATTTCCTCACCCACTAGAGCATGCACACTCTCACAAACACACACACACACACACACACACACACACAGGATGTGTGTCACGCATGCCCCGGTGTGCCATCACTCAATCGTCCTGTGACGATGTGGTGAACACTACCTCAGTTTAAGACGTAAATACAATATATCCTACTCATAGTATCCTTTTTGGATCCATACATTTCCTGTGTGGGTTGTAAGATGTAGACTAATGGGAATGATGTGTAGACGGCAGCAATATTTCAGTGTATGTTACAGATGTGAAGTCGCTCTAAACAGCAATATCTGGTCTGTGGAAAAAAAGTATTTTAATGCAATACTTGAGAGAGAGAGAGGATTCCTGCTCTTATAGTCTATATTACCAAGCATTACTGAGCCTATATGAAGGAGAACATTGACAAAGAAATGTACTGTGCTGTGTCGGTGGAGTAAGAGTGAGGTTGATTTTGAGAGTTCTGCACTGTGGGTCAATGAGTTGGCATCTCTACAGTAACACCTTTGGCACAGCTATGCACTTACACGAGAGAAGCAGATCTCTTTTTCCACCGCAGCCATTTTATATGTTGTTGCTGAGCAAACAGAACTGAGTTTTAAAACATGAATTATTGATCGTTAGGAGTTATGGTGCATACAAGCACTGGACGAGCAATGTGGAGCTATTTAATACATTGAGCTTAAATTATGCTTGCAGCTCCTCCTCCACCTAGCTACAAGTTACAACAGTGGGCCAAACCAGCACTCGTTATGTTTCGGAAATGTTGAGGTTGTCGAGCATTCCTCTAAACTCTTTGTACAGCTGGTCGACTCAGTCTAGAATAACTCTGTTGCTTTTTTATTTTTTATTTTATTTGAAAGCTCACAAAATACTGTATACCTCCTCCTCCATGCCGTGCCAAAATGGCTGCTGTGAAATAAAGGGTCTGTTGACAACATGTGCAGTTTTGAAGATGGTGGGAGGTAATACCCCACTGGCAAGGGACAGGAGCCCCTGCTGGTTGTTCTCTGTTGCAGCACTAGCCGTGGGTAGATGTAGAGGCATAGCATCCCACTGGCAAGGGACAGGAGCCCCTGCTGGTTGTTCTCTGTTGCAGCACTAGCCGTGGGTAGATGTAGAGGCATAGCATCCCATGGCCCCTTCACATGTTTTGAGGCCCCCTGTTGGAAGACTGCTAGTGTCTGGTGAAAGCTTAAGCTGAGCAGACTGTGTAATGTGCTCATTATATCCCATTCCCTTGCTTGTACTGTAAGTGATACCGCATTAGTGCAGAATGCCCCAAACCATCTCTGAAGTTCGACTAGTCGACGTGAAGGTAAAAGACAGTTATTTATTTTTGCTCATTTTTTTTTAATCTTGTCCATGGAGGGATCCATATTCCTAAACAACCAAACTCCTTCTCTCAGTGTCTTCCCTGGATTCCCTCTCCTCTGAATGTCTGTAGCCTTGGTTACCATATTACTGACAGAAAGATCATTGGCCTGATTGGTCTGCTCAGGCTGTTTGGATGGAATGTTTGTCACTTTGTTACAGAGCCTGTCATAGCTTTTTTTTTTTTTTTTTTTTTTTTTGGAGCGTACTGTATTGTTAGCATGTCGAAATGTAACAGTTTCGCAACAATATTACAAGTCTGATAAATTAGCATTGCTGAGCCCACCTTTAAGTATGTATTATTGTGTATCATGTCACGTGTATAGGATATGGTCTTTGAATAGACAAAAAATGTTAGTGAAGACTGAAACAATAAGCTATACCATTTCATGAAAGCATTACAGCCAAATTTTCACAATCTATGAAACACAATGCAATAGAGAAACTGGTTGTCACTTTTATTCACTTATTTTTTACTATGGAAGAAAGTATTATTATTTGAAAACTTGAATATTTTTGTCTTACAGTTCCAGAAAAAAAACAACAAATCTTATAAACACTGTCATCTTTCTGTAAGTTTTTTTGTATTGCATTTTACTGTGTTCTTTTCAATCGAAGAGCCCTATACCATAATAGCATGGCAATATAGAGAACTATACAGATAAAGAGCCATTCTACTGTCAATGCAATACCATACCTCTGTAGCATTTCAACTGTAAGGGGCATAAAAGAACTATTGTTATAACAACAAACAAATGTGTACTGTGTTACATAATACATTCAACCACTGTCACACCCTCATGAAGTAAATCTGCATTATAAGGTATGCAGGGAAGGCTTTAGAAAGAACTACATTTATATTTAGGACAGTGTGACAGTTTGTAATTCTAACTTTATTTTAGGGTTATTTTTGTTGTATGGAATTTCTAATCTATTCAGACACAAATTGAAATGAGATAATAAATTACTATTTATCACTGTACTTTCTGTTTTTGTGTGTTGCTTTGATGATTATAGGGCAGTGAAAGAGACAACAGCTTGAAAGTATGAAAATAAAAAATAGGAAAATAACATAAAAGACCTTGATTATCAAGGAGTACATTTCCTGGTTATAGTGACCCCATGTCAACCTTTCATGTCAACAATTTTCAAAAACGTCCAAAGGCCTAAAATTATTTCTCTCAAATTCACAAGAAAGTACTTCAGTGGCCACAGGGGAACCTTGCCATATAGTCATATTCTATGCTATGGCTCTGTATCTTTGTCATCTAGGCTTTCTTCTGACGCAGTTGTTGTGCCTCCCCCAAAGGTATTGTACATAGTGACAATAGTAATGACAATGGCCATTATAATGACTATCAGGACTAGTGCAACAATGACCTTGAGGCATCCCTTGGACTTCTTCTCCTCCTTCTCGCACTTCTTCTTGACTTCCTTTGTTGTTCTCTGAAAGGCATAACCCTAGCAAGTGGATTGGATCAGATATGGTCAGATATGAGGAGGCCTCTCACAGAGGTTCTCGTAAAATTATAATATTTGGAGGTATACATTCAGGCATTCTGTTTTTATTAAATATGATAGGACTAATAAAGGATGACACAGTGAGTGTGAGAAAGAGATGGAGTAGGATTGGCAAAAGGGTTGGATTTGAGCCAGGGTTGCCTTGGGCACTTGGATTCAAATGTAGTAAACTGCAGCCACTTGTGCCACCTCCTCACAAAAGATAACAATTGTGACTCTCACCCTCTTTTCAAGCTCAATAGCTTGCTCTTCGAGATCCTCCAACTTTTCTCCTCGTTCATGAACTTTCATGTAGTTGTCCTGCATCAGTCCTCGCACCTCTTCCACGTTCAGTTGGACTTGCTGGAGTTTATCAGTCTACAGAGACATAAATGTTCATTTAAAGGAAGATTCCGGAGCATTTTGTTTAAGAACACTGTTGTTTAGATTTGGTACAGCATAGATCGAATAGGAAATTGGCAGCAAACAATAACTGACGACAGTGAATGTGAGTTTCTGTGCTCAATTCAGTGAACACTAACTGTTTAGTATACACTGTAAAACCAAATTAGTTCAGACTAGAAATTTTCTGGGAAACCGATTGCCTCAACTCAATCTAGTTACTGAGATATCATAAATTAACCAGCTTAAGTTGTGTAAACAAATAACTTCATGTGCATGGTATGCACAGACCAAGTAAACATGAGTAGTCTGAATGTAAGATCTTTAATTTTTACATAACTTAAACTAATTATGTTAAGTTCCATCAACACATATCTTTAACTGTATGGTATGTGTAAAACAAGCAATAATTAGTTGCCTGAACTAAAAATATAAGTTATTTTTAGCAGTCATACTTTAATAACACAACTACTTAAATTTAGCTAATGCTAATGCACAGCTGTAATTAAATGAAACAAGGATGACATCTTACAATTCATTTTTGTTCAATGTTTTATTAAAAAGCAATTGTTCACACTGCATCAGAACAATGCATTTCACACATTTATACAGTATATCAAAACTTACTGCATATCAACATACTGTAAGATGCACTTTAAAACCTTAAACTCTTTGTGCATTTAGATTAGAACAATACATTGATTAGAGAGCTTATGTGGGCAAAAAAAATGTGTAATGTCTCATCACCAAATAATAAAATACCTACTTTTACAAAGGACGTGGTTCATTGGTTCGCATACATCGTAAAAGAACAATGAAACAAAGGTCCTCTTCAGCTAGTATGCTGAAACAAATCAGCATTAAAATTTGGAACAACTTACATTACAAGCAGGTTTCTCAAACTCTGCAGTCAAGGTTTAAGCTTGAGGTTGCCGAGGGAGAGAAGGCCCTGCTGAATGAACTGAAAGGTGTTTTTCATCGACTTGGGGTAATTCAGATGGAGTGCATACGTCATGCCAAATAAAACACACACTGCTTTTGGGAGGTCTTCAATATCTTGCATCACAACTTGTCCTTCAATGATAATCTTCAGAGGGGAATGACAGACCTGGAGAAAGGAGAGCTCGGAACATTCTTCCCCATCCAAGAGGATCCTGATGTCAACTTGGCAGAAGGAATTCTGGAAACAAAAAAATTAATATGAAAAACATTATATGGAACACAGCATAACGGAGTTATGATGTGGCATGGTTATGGAGTAGGTTTTAATATCTTCGAAATTTCAGTGTTTTAGACAGTGTTGCTACAGTCCCAAGCTGTGCTTGCCCCTGATTTGGGCTATATCACAAATTTGAGAAGGTTATGATGTAACCATCTTAACATTTTGTTAGATTACTTACAGCATGGCCTATTTTAAAGAAGTTCATGGGGTCATCACCCAGGATGATAGGAAGCCCCTGAAGCAATCAGTTGGCCCATGAGCCTTTTGGAGAGTGAAACGAGAGAATATATGTGTGTGTGTATATATATATGTCAAGAGCTCAGAATAAGTAGTCACAAATTATAAAGCAGCATTTGTTATCAAGGTGGCCGCCCTAACTATAAAGCGCTGTGGAAAACCCTGTAAACAAAATGGAATGCACATGTATAATGAACTCATTTGCTTGTTGTTGCAGTGTCAATATTTCCCATTTTCCCTTTCCTTGAGAGGAAGATCTCCATGAGACGAGAACAATACTTGCACATCCAGTGCACTTGGCCTTGAGCATGAAAAACAAAGCGGAATTCAGATTTTAAAACAATTCAACAGACATTCCTCAATTAATACTAATAGCCTACTCAATAAACAAATTTAACAAAACCTAAAAAATCATTACTTTCATGCAAGTTACTTATAGCTCATAAGAATGACAAATACCAGGAAAACTACCCTACATTAATGTGTCAAAAAAAATCCTACTGCTGACTAAATGAATGCAGACCAAACTTGTTGCGGCAGATAGCCTAACTTTAGCTATTCTGACATGATAGCATTACCACCACGACAAAATCGTGCATTTATTGAACCAATACATGTGAAATCATGGAAAATCTGCGTGTTGGCGTTAATGTCGCGAATGTGTGATTTTTTTGTTTTTGTTTAGGGTTATTAACCTTGCCATGCCAAGTAACCATTCGCTAGCTTGGTAATTTGGGATCTTAAGAGGATAAAACACTCGTGTCATAACAAGGCACTGTGAAAACTAAGATCAAAATTAGAATATAAAACTGACTATCTTATATTCGACGTTTTTCCTCATTCTAATTTGGTCGTTAATCCAAAACTCATGTCATGAAAAGTTCGCTCACCTCTCTACAGCAGGCAGCTTCCACCAGTCCACTCCAACTGCAACGAGTTACGGTTAGAATCACCACAGGCTAGGGTCCTGAGACCAGTACTCAATATCCAGTATGTGTAATTATTTTACCCAGGACAGACAATGGTATGATGGCCCAGAAACTTACATGACAGCCCACATTGGTGATGATCCCATGATCCACAGCTGACCCATAGTATTTGATAAACTTAACAACAGTCAAGTTGTAAAATAAAACACACAGATTGAGAATTAACCATGGTCTCTGAGTCCTAGAGCAGTGACACTACCACTGTTCATATACATTGAATACAGTCTGTTATACATGTTATTGAAACATATGACATAGAGTGGTTGGTTAGTTTATATGTTGGTCCAGGACCACGTGTGTGTGGACATAAACTCTGCCCCCTAGGGTTAAAAAATATCTGCCCCATTACCCATACAATGAAAACTCTCTATCGCTATTTCTAAGAACATTTGACGTCTATTGTCTCTTTTCAAAGCAGATAAGCCTACTGAACTTTTAGCTTATCAGTAAAATTAGATATTTGTTATTACTATTCTCCTGCTCTTCAACACTATTCACCTGAAACTTTGCTCAGATGGCACTATTCAGTATTCAACATGATACAGGCATACAGGAATTTTTCACAAAATGTATTACTTGGTCCTGTATTTTTCTTTCTTGCTTAGGTGAGTTGATATATGTTGTTCAAAAGGCAGCTGCATTCTTTTGCAATCTCAGCCAGAAGTCAAATATGCTGTGCCATCATTAAGCTAATTAACATCACAGTGCAAAGAAATCTACCACACACCTGGCAAGTGTGTCCTTTTAAGTTTTGCTGGCAAACTAGTTGTTCTAAAATAGGTAAATAATCAGATTCTGTCTATTTATTATTCTGCCTAGAAGAATGACACAGTGGAGCAAAATAGCAGTGCACTGTATAATCTCTTGTAGCAATACTGTAACAACTGAGCCACACTGATTACTTGCCTGTTAGTTAGCTAGCCAATGTATTTACAAAGTTGGGAAAAGTAACAAAACCAAATGTCTTGTGGAGTGTGGAATCCATACATGAAAGTTAATTACTTAATCAACAGAATCACAGTTAGCAGACACGTAGCTTATGGTTTGCCTAAGTATCAAAAATAGCCTATGCCAACATTGCAAGCTGCAAGTGAGAAGAAATGAAAACTTCTAAAACTCAGAGTAACCTAGATGAGAATGCTGAATTCCAGTGTCCCTTCTAACCCTGAGCCCTCAAAGATTTAACTGCCATGAATCTATCATAGGGTCAAGTCATGCTAAGTCTTTGGGTTTGGGATGATGGGGGGGATTAGGATTAAGCCATTGAATTAACTGGTATAAAACCAAGATGTCTAACAACCTGTGAAAATACACCAGAATGCAAGAATGCAAAAAAAGTTTGTTTCCAACACCCTTGTATTGGTTGATCCACAGGTGCTGGAGTAGCCTATATTGTCACATTGTATAGGCTATTAACCTATTCACCTACATCACCATTTTTTGGCCCCTTCCTAAGCAAGATGACATGCTAGCCACATTTCTGTTATCATTACAGTTCTTGAACTTGACACCATTTATACATTTGTATATGTATATACAAATCTTAGAATAGAGCAAGTGGGTACACTTCAGTCCAGTTGCTGTCAAAGGATCCTGTCCCTTTAAGGCCAAAGTTATCACCTTTAAGAGGCACAGGTCAGACCAGTTTGCACTTTGTTCTATTTGTCCACCTGACAATATTTTGACTGTCAAGATAATTAGTATTGTCAACAAATTACAATGAATTTTGTTTGTTTATTGTTCTTAGTAGAATAGTGGATAGTAGAATAGGGTATCTACTCCATTGTGCAAAAATTATTAGAACATCCTACTTGAAAATAATGACATAGTCCTAATTTGGTGACTCAGGCCATAACCATACCCCATAATAAAGACTTGGTGGTGAGAAATCCAAAAATGCCTGAATACAAAATGCATTTTACAGTTAATATATTTGGTAGTTCAGCTATGCCCATGCCTTGTAATTGCAGACACTAGGCATGGCAAAAGCCAAAAATGCCTAACTGAAAAAACAAATTAGAATTCACATTCTGTAATATGGCAGATAATTAATCAACTAGGTAAAGGGATGTATATTTAAATTGCTTTTAAAAAATAAAATATGAATCATTCCACTATTGAGATACTACAAAACGAGTCTTGACTGAGATTTCCTGGCATTGATAGTCAGCCATCAGAACAAGCTTTATTATTTTTTATTTTTTAATGGCAGTAGTCCATCCACACTGATTAGGAAGTAGCACCAGTTTTGTACCTAAGCAATGGCTGTGCTCATGGTATGAGTAGCCTATTAAACAACATGGATGTGTTTTGCCTTCGAAGGTGAGGGAACAAAACCTTTAGCAGACTTATTTCTAAGACTCCACTGACTCCAGATTAATCGAGTTGACTGTTGTAAGTTTAACTTTAGCTCTAGTCATGTCAAATAGAAATTGAAAATTAAAATGTACTGTGTGTGCTGCTAACCAATCCATAAAAACAATCGTGAATATTGGTCAGGCTTATTAAATGTAAATATCTCTCTCTCTCTCTCTCTCTCTCTGTATGTATATCCCAAAGTTCTTACCATTTTCTTGCTGTTTCTGGGATCCTTGCAGATGCCGATCTGTTAAACAATTAACAGAAGCTCAAAAATAATGAAAGGAGGCATGTAAGAACAACTGTGGCACAATCAAATCTTCTAAATGATCTTCATGGTGTATATTCCTCCTTCTGAATAATCTTGAATTGAAGTGAGACACGATCAAATCAGACCAGACTTTACAGGAGGACTTTGGATCAACTGCCACAAGCTCAGTTCTACTGATAAACAGCCAGCCAGATGGGGGCAATAGAGTGAACAAAAATCTAGGGCAGGACCAAAACCACGATCTTAGTGAAAATATTAAATCAGGAGAAATATTGTTGTGTATTGCTCTGATCTGAATCTGAATGCCCCAGGTTTGAATCCAAAAAATAATATTTTTTTGAAAACTTCAATAGCTTTGACTTAAAGCTCCAGGAGAGAAAAACACTTTTAGAGAGTTTTTTTCTGTATTGAATTTTAAATTGAAGACCCAATACCATTAGAGGATGGCAACTGAGAAAGAGCAAAAACAATGCAATACCATCAATTTCTCTGTATTTCAACCACAGGGCACATAAAAAGAGCTGTTGCTGTTAAATGAGTGTATTGTGTTACAATTTTAGAATTGTTTTGTTTCACATTAAAAGATCATAAACGACCATTAAAAAGATCATAAACTCATAAACACATTGTCAGGAAAGGAAAAAGGAAAACAATAATAACCGTCCCATGCATGCCCACCCAGTCAAGGGTACGTAGACACAACACAGAAAACACAGGGACACAGATGCAAACAGGGGAAAAATAATTGACACAATGAAAGGTGCCGAGAGATCACCCCAGTAGCTCTTAGAAATTCTGCTGCCATAAGCTCACTGTTTAAGGTCTTCACAGTAACCCCATGGACCCGAGCTGTTGACAGTTCCAGGCACACTACATCTACAAAAGTAAGAATTCACTGTCTACAACTGGGAGGGTTTTCGTCGTAGTACAATAATCTTTTTAGCAGCTGTCAGGCCAGCTAACACAATACGCTTATTTAATCTAGTAATATTGTGTTCTGGCAGATCATTCAAGATCAGAACTGACACAGTAACTGGTACTGACACTGATATAAATTAGACAGTGTGGACACAACACCACATCATATGGAGGAAAGTTCCTGGAGAACTTTGTGAACAAAAAGAGCCCATCAGGCCCATGGAATAGATGTGAGTAAAATTGGAATGTATAAGGGTTATGAGAGGCCTCCTTTCTGCTTATCCAAACATCCCTCTGTCAAATTCTGTATCCAAAGCAGGATAGTGTTTCCACACCCTGTCTAGAGGCAAGTCTGGACAATGAAGCTCCAACATGCACTGTGTAGTAAAGTGAAACCATTCTGTTAGACACTAAACATGGTAATGTTTGCCTGAAACTGAAATTACAAACTACAAACTAGCTTTTCCTGTTATATACCGTTTGCTATAGAGAGCTGCAATTCATTGTGAATTCCTTTCAATTTCTTTCAGTAAGGTTATAATGACGCAAAACTTCCCTTGAAAATGCCAACATAACTATAGTCACAAGTCACTTTGAAAAGTAGGCAATGACAGAGCTCACAAGAGAGCTTTATTAACCAGAATATATCCTTGTACAACATTCAAATGGAATGAGTAGATAAAAAATTAAATATTTTTGGCTGAACCATCCTTTACCTGTTTTTGTTTTTGTCACACAATAACAGCATTGTCATCATATTTTATTGGTCATTAAGGTAACTACTTGTTTTAAATGCCCTAACTTTAATTTAATTATCATAAGTTATAAAATGGCAAGGGATTGGTTTTGTGTTTATACAAAGAATGGAAAGTAATGAAGCACCTCTTTCATTACAGATTGCCTGTGATGCGTGCGAAAGGTGGTTTCACACACAAACCAAGAACACACTTGCATTACACATTTTGCATTAAAAAAATGCTTGAATAATCGTCTAGCAGTGTAAGCGATGCCATCTACGTTTTGGATAAAAACAAATGCATTAAACATTATGTCTAATAACTCGCATGCATTCTGTCCATGTGTGAAACGTTGCCAACGTTTTCTTTCTGAATTGAAGACGATATATTTTGATTCATTTCGCCTGCCGTACATGCAGCTGTTCCGCTACTTGTGTAAGGTATGTGACTACGTACGGTAACCTAGCAACTACGACAGACTTTTGTTTATGTAAGCGTAGGGGGGACATGAATGCTAGCGGAACCAAATGGGATGCTTCGCCGGCCGCATGTGCTTTCAGACGCCATATATTGTTGCATTCCTTCATGTTTCAGTTCTAGCCGGTAATATCATGTCTTGCTTGTAGTTGTGTTCGTGTGCTGTGCGCTTAGAGTACGTGTGTCTAAACAGATGGGTGCACACATGTTAAACGTTAAACATTTCACTTACAACAACGCGTACAACCGTTCACTCACTTGGAGAAAGATCTCCGTTTATTTAGATTCGGCTATGACATGTAAAACAGCTCCAGTAATGTTATATGATGCCAACTATGCGTTATGTGTTGGGTTAGTGTTTTAAAACTCACTTGCCTGATGCTGTGGTAACTTTCTGGTCGCTTCTAGGGAAGCGCGCTCCCGTTTCAGGATGACTATATGCATGGGTGGCGTTCGCAAGTGGCGTAGTTGCGCCCTTGCGAAATCAATTAAATCAATGGAGGCCTTATAGTGCATGTTTTTTGATACACTTATTTATTAATGTTATATATAAGGCCTAGTGGTGTCTATTTATTACCATTACATATTCACTGTCAATAATAAGGGCCTTTTTCTTTGTGTTACACTTCTTTTGAGTTGGGGATGCCTCATCACTGCTGGTAAAAAAAAAAATTAAATTGCAAGTCTTGCTATTTTTGACTTCAACTGCCTCTTTGTGCCAACCCTGAAGACCCTCAACACACTACCTTGTAACAGTTATAACATAAGTAGCTCTGACCTATGTTGGACAAGCAAAGAAAAAACCCAAAAAGGAAGTACCATATTTTACAGATTATGTTTCAGCTTTTAAGCTCACATGCTAACCCTGAGAACTTTGTAACCTAGTGTAAATTTTAGATATCCACCCCTTTACATGGACACACTTACGTACTGTAAGTCATAGTGTTTAGTATTCAAATTATTTGAAATTTGCCACTCAGAGTACTTGTCTGTGCAAGTCACAGTGATGAAACACTGTGATGTCTTTTTTTAGGCGTGTCAAAAAAAGTAGGCCATCACCATTGTTGTTAGGTAAATACACACTCATTCAAGATGGTGTGACTGTCTTCATGCTGAACTGAGGAATGATACCACCAAGAATGGAAAACAAAAGTCTTCTGAGCTCCGATCTGCTAAGGCCACGTTTACATAAACAGTATGAAACTCCAAACAAAGCACAAGGTGATATTATCAATCTCAATGGCACACAGATGAGCAGGGTTCCGAAGAGCTTGGTCTTCTCTTCCTTTGCCAGCTCACCTCCTCTGAGCACTTCAGTTATGTCCTGATGGTGTTGGTGTGGGAGATGATTTGATTGCTGTGTCTGCAGGACCTCCACCTGAGGTACTGAGCATGACTGCAATCACTATGATAATTATGAGGAACAGTACCACCATAATGGCAATCAACCCTGCCTTGCTCTTCAGATTCTCCTTTTCCTTCTTGACCCTGATCTTCTTTGACTGTTTATGAAAGGTAGCGCTCTAGAAGAAAAAAAGATGGGAGAAATATGAGATATGGATTTGAGAATTAAAATAGCAGATCCCTAACATTTGAGAGAGTGACGGGAGGACGAGGTTTGAACTCACAGAGTTGAGAAGCTTCTCGGAACGCTCCTCCAGATCTGTAAGCTTTTCTTCACGTTCGTCAATTTTATTCACATTCTCCACCATCAACACTTTCACCTCCTCCACGCCCTTTTGAACTTCGTGCAGTTTATCAGTCTACGGAGCACAGTGAAGTATTACAGCAGGCTATTTCAGTCACAAAAGTTCTGAAAGACATTTCAACCACGGGCCACTTCACTTTGTATTACAATTCTCTGTAAAAAGCATCAAACATTATTATATTTTTACACTGGTAGAACATGTAAAAACGTGTGCTTTGAATCAAAATCTTATTGATATCTAAACATTTCTTGGCGACACCGCAGAGTGAGATTTGCGTAGTTTCCACTCCTAAGTTGCCACGAGAACAGTTCCGTCAGATTGAAACAGAAAACAGATTGACAAATTTCGTATAATGAAATTCATATGCCCGCCCCAAAAACACCCACTTGAGAAAATGGAAGAATAAAGCTGTCACTTTCGAAGTTCTTACCATCTCCCTGTTGGTTTTGCCCAAAGATTAAAAACTGTTAAAAATGATTCGAAGTAGTTCAGTAAGAGGCGTATTTAATTCAATCAATTCGTTCTGCGTCGAATCTTACAGAAGACATAACAGTGGAATATTCCTCCACCTCTCCCTCCTCCACTTTGTCCGCACATGAAATGAAGGACAGGTGAGGTAAGATCATATGGGCAAAAGTAGGAGTGCTCATGTTACGACAGACTGCCAAGGGAGGGCAGTACTTCTTTCACTTTTACTTTACGAGGACAGGAGCATTAAAAGAAGACAAAACGGGGGCAGGCTTTCGTAAATTTACTCTTCTAACAAGTCTGTGTTTTCATCTATCTCAGAAAACGCATACACTTTCAAATAAAATATTAAAAGCATATAAATATGGCACAAACCTTTAATTTTGGTACGTGAATGACAGTTTTTACAGAGGATACTATGGGCTTTTTAAATAGTTATTGTGGATGAGTATGCGTAAAAGTCGCATTTGGCTGCGATTTAATTGACATCGCACGCATAGCCCTATTTTACTACGCTACACTGTAGACGGCAATCATACGCAAACGTATCGTTAGATATCCCAGAATGCAGCACGTCACTGGGCTATTTACCAATAGAACAGTAGTATAACTTTAGTGCAGCCAATGGCAAGATGAGTCACTCCCCTGCAATACAGAACGGAAGCAGATGCCGTGCACACACAATACTTGTCGTCACTAAGCTTGCTAGTTTGTTTGTAGGGAAACAGAAACTGCTTGGATGTTCAATTTTCTAACTAGCCCTTAAAACATGTTATTGCATAATATGACATCCATTGAGTAGGCTTATGATTCGGGCTTGTTTTATTCTTTTCATGTTCCTACTCCTTTCCATCTAGGTCATGGATGGTGTGGCTGCGCCGGAAGCAACTGCAGTAAGCTTTTAACGTTAGAATTTCTCTCTTTAGACGAGACATCGGGATGGAGTTGCGAGAGATTATACTTTGAACAAATACCGCAATTCCCGTATCCAGCTAGCTGTTAAGGTAACAGCGTTGGACGGGACTGCGTGTACAGGTAAGCAGTTATATTTTCATTTCAATTACCGGCGAAAGAACGCCAAGTTCCCGACAGGCTATTTGTAGTGGCCTTTTACGCCCTAATTGTGTACAACACACACGACATAACATTTAGCCAAGCAATAACTCAATCATGTTAGGCCAATAAGACTGCATTGATGTGTCCCTAATCAGGCTGCGGCATTTGCGCTTTGCGTAAAAGCGCAATGCCTGCCGCCCAGTAGTCCAAATAGTTGACTAGCATGTGGAAGGCTGAAATTTAATAGTTTAATCCGATGTTTCATAGCTGTCATTGTTTCGTAGAAATAATGATAGAATAATCATTAACATTAAATCGATCTTATTTTGTCTAACATTAGATACGATGCAATGTGGATGGATCAGCTTAAATTGTCATCATATATCGGCTGCCCCAACTGTGTGACAGTAGCTTGTATTTAAATCAATTACCTTAGATAACACAAATATTCACAGAGGTCAGTGGTAGTATTATGAAAAAGGTAAGATAGCTCGTCAGACCTAATTTCTCAGTTCCATGTACAGATAATTTGAGTTTTGTATTAATTCTCTCCTATCCAGCATTCAGTGGATATGATGCTGTCCACTGACCCTAGGGCCCCTCAGCAGAGGCCTATCTCCACCTCTGGCCCTTGTCCCACAAGCCCTCCCCTCTATCAGGACCGGCTGACTGTGGCCCACAGGGAAACCGACACAGAGGGGAAATCCAAAGCAACCGAGTTGCACTGGAATCTGGAAGCTAAGCCTTGCCCACAGGTAGGGCCAGGCCACCAAGCCATGTTCCCTCAGAAGACGCACTGTATAAGCCCGGAGGGGAGCTGTGGTGGAAAGGGCTCATGTGTAAGCGCTAGTAGCATGGATGACAGCAGACCTACGGAGAAACTAACAGAACAGGAACCAGATTCTCGGGTATGAACCGGAGTGTGAAGTAAATCTTCAAATATATGGTCTGTGCAGGATTGCTGATTAATTGTCATTAATTGTCTCTTGCAGATGTTTGTCACATATAGGCAGGTCAGCAAAACTAGGCTGCAGAACAGTTTATCTGAACAAGGTAATGGAAGAACTGTTCTTTTGAAATATCAAGTTATGCATAGCATTACTCAGAGCATATGGTGTGGTTGTAAATTGCCGCGAAGTCATGTTAATTGATTGTGAGACCTTTTCAGTCTGGAATGGTAAAATTTCAAATGGCATAGTGTAGTAAAATAACATTAAGTCAGTCTCAGTCAATCATCTTCTGTTTTCATTGCCTGTCATGCAGAGGGGATGCCACAGAGTTCACCTGTTTGGAGCCCATCTGCAACATGTTCCCCAGCTCCCCAAACAGGCTGTGCTAGTAAACAACTTGGTGTCCTTGAACGATTCTTGACCGCCCACCAGGCTGAGATGAAGAGCCTGCTCTCAGGCGCACTGGGCTCCCTGAGCCAGCGCCTGGAGGTCCTGGAGCACCGGATGGACCAGCTGTGTGAGCAGAGTGCTGCTCATGGCAGCAGTCTAACGCTGCTTCACAGCAGGCTTGGGCAGCTTGGGAGAGGCCCAGGACCCCCTTCAGCTCTTAGTCCACCTCCAATGGCCTTGCCCCCATCACCCAGACATGGTGAGTTAGCTTTCTATTTGGAAGATAGTTCAGGCAGACATTAGAGCTGCTTTGTAGCTGGTCTATTCGTTTTTGTCACTTAGATATGGTTGAGTTGACTGCAAGACTTGTTTTTTTGACTGCTTGAACTGTTGTGTAGAACAAAAGTAAAATTAATTTAAATCTTGAGACGGACAATAGTTGACTTCTCACTGATAGAAAATAAAACCCCATGATAAAGACAAGAAAGTTGTAGATTGGTAAATTATTTCCATAGGATCCAATATTGTGCTGTAATGACCGTAATGGAGGCCACATTTTTTTTTAAAAATCATGTTTTGAACTGCAGGGAGATATCAACATATGGTAAAGGAAGAGGATTCAGCAGTCACCAGGAGCTCTCATCAAAGACCACAGCCTGTTTCTCAGGTGACTTTGCCTGAAAAGACTCCAGAGCCGGTGTGCTCATGGAAGGCGGCCATCTTGTCACCCACTAGCCTCAGCCCTGTCCAACAGAGACCACCTTTAAGTGAGCAAAGCTTAGACAAAGACTGTTTTAGTGGCACGGGTACTATGACAGTGCCATCTCTAGGAGTATCCTCTCTTGGAGTCTCTAAGTCAGTAGGAGGCCAGCCTGAGCGATGCATGCAGGGAAACTATTCCCCAGTGTCTGACTTTGAAGATGCCGACACAGAACTGGAAGTGGAGAATGGACAGAATGCACTGAGCCTGTTGGTAGACACGGTTCTGGCCAGCACTGACAGCAGCACCAACTGGGGACCTCAGTACACCCCGCAGTCGATGCCTCAGACTTCCGATGGCACCTCGAGGAAAGCACCTGAGATGAGCAGTGAGCAGCCCCTTGTGGATTTTCCGACTTTACGCAGTGTCGCCACGGTAACTCAGGTGCCTTCCATCAGTGTCCAGATCCCTGAGGAGAAGCTGGGAGATGAGTGGAGGGTGGACAGGAGGGAGGGGCTTCTCTGTGCCGTCTCACAGCCAATCAAACTGAGCCCGATTGGCGAACCCCCTACGTCAGCGCATTCGATCACAGTTATTGGTGAGAGCAGGCCTAAGCAGGTGTCGCAGTTAGGGCCAACGAAAGCACAACCATCTCCAGGGTCTGCAGCAGCCAAGTCTGCATCAGTACTCAGCCCTAAGTCTTACTGTGACTCGTCAGAAGTTGAGAAACCAGATCGTAAAAAGCGTCAGAGAAAGACTGAAAAGGCGTCGTGCGCTCGTTTGTTTGCGATCACTGCCACTTCGTCATCATCTTCATCTTCTTCCTCTTCCTCTTTGTTTTCTTCTTCTGCTTCTTCACACAACTCCTCCACTGAGCAGAAGGGATCCCAGAAGCCTGAGGGACACCCCAGCGGAAGACAGGATGGCTACCCTCGTCTTGAGGGCCCCTCAGGTGGAATGCAAAACTCAGGGGGTGAGCAGTGCGAGCAGCTAGTCGGTGATGCTGCCACAGACCTAAACGATGACGCTGACAACAACCCAAAATCTCAGACAGTCTCTTATATTGAATTGAAATCCCCAACTAGAGGAGTTGCTGGGATGGCACCGTACCCCCAAAGCACTTTAGATGCTCACTCAGTCTCTTTGTGTGTTGAGGCGAAGCTTGGGAGGAGAGGTACGAAACAGACATTGTTGCCATTTCACCCGACCAGTGTTGTGCACACCCACGCTAAACTGTCCACGCTAAAAAACGGCTCTTCAAAACCTCTGCTCCTTGGCATCAAGTCCAAGAGTCAAGTCCATAGCCAAACGGTCTTGCATCAGTTATCAGACACGGCCAGCCAGTTGGTGTCTGGTAACTTTCCCACTGACAATGCTCTGCTCTCCACGAGTCAGGGTGGGTTTGGCAAGTTGGACAGTGTGCAGCACTCCCTGAACTCCAGGCTAAAGAACCACTGGGAGAAGGAGCCGCCCTCGCGGCGGCGCTCTATGATCAAGCGGGCTGGGCTCCGCGACCACGTTGCGGCCTCGCTCAGTCAGCTGCAGCCCCTCGTGAGCCTCAGCGACTCGCTATCACCACCACTGGTGACCAACGTCACAGGCAGAGGCCTGAAACCCAGCGCGGTCGCCACGCTTGGTCGTACCACCATCTCCTCCACTAACCAGTTCCTCGGGGGTGCCAATGCCACGTGCCAGCAGCCAAGCCTGTCGCAGCTCTTCCGCAAGGCTGCCCAGACGCCCACGTCCCTGCTGAGCCAGGGAGGCTTTGCCAAGGCGGGCATCCAGACGGTGCTGGCCATCTCCTCGCCTGGCCGCTTCCGCCTCTGGCTCCGACACAGACGCCTCTCGGCCTTCATGCATCTCTCACCAGCCGCCGTCACCACCGTAGTCAGTCGCATCGCCCTCTTTCGGGACAACTACCCACCCCTTAGACCTCTTGCAGATTTCTCTGGCCCACCTGGACTTGGCAATGACCACAGGTAAAATTGTTCACCCCTAGTGGCTTGTCTAAAAGCAAATGTTTAAAAGCAATGTTTCCCAAATAGTCTGATTATGACTTAATTTCACTCAAGTTATTGAGTATATGATCAAGTTATCTTGGGATTTAATTGTGCTATATCAGGACAAACGTGTATGCAGAGACTAAGGTTTAACAGCAGTTTTATGACGATGGGTATGTTGACTACTCATTACTGTTGTGTCACAGGAAGTTATTCTCTGTCCTGCTGATCCTCTTTTTGCATTGCTAGCTATGCACATCGATCCTGTCAAGAGGCTACGTCTCCCCGCAGGACGAGAGCCACACCACGGTGGGCAATCCTCCCAGCCGCACAGTAATCTGATGCAAATCTCTGGGTCGCTCCCTGCCTTAGAACTAGAGTAGAAATCAAATACTCATTTGCTCTGTGTTGGCATGTATATGGCATGCATCAAGTACTGATAAGGTGTTTGGTTTTACAGTAGTCTTTAGAGCGTTTGCGCTTAATAGTATTAGTGCTGAATATGTTGAGATGTTTGCTTGATAAATTTATTCAGTATTTTATATATACAATATTTGAAAATTGTACAGTTAAGACAATCAATCACAATCACAAATTGAATTGAAACACACAGGTCTGTACAGCAAACAAATCACTCCACGCAGTGATGTGATCTGAAATCTGAGTAAAAATAGATTAATTTAGGTCCTATACTGTATATTGACAGGTGAGTCAAGATCCAGTCAACCAGGGATTTCCATCAGCTCACAAGTTTACACATTCCCAAAACTAATCCTGAACACTCTGCTCTCAGGGCAGAAGGCCACCTGAGGAAATGCACTTTAGCCTGCTGTCAATTTCAGTACAGTACAGTACAGCACTTTAGCATGCTGTCAGTCTCAATGATGGTGACTGGCTATGATGTTGGATGTGATGAGACGAAATTGTTTCTAAAAACTTAATGCTGGCAAACAGTGTATTTCTGACTGTTCTACATCTGGGTAACTATGCTACTAATCAGTATGTTTTGCATCAGTTCACCACACAGTCTGTTTGCATGGACATGTTTTAAATTGTGTGGTGGTGATGGTGGTCACATCTTCACTGAACAACTCTGCTTACATCTCTTGCACAGAAGGTCAGGTTCATCTCCATCCCCACGGCGTAACAAAGTCAGGCTCACTCCAGAGCGAACCCTGGATATCCAACCTCGTCACTCTCCAAGCCCCAAGGCTCACCGTCTGGACAGCTCACCCACCGAGCCTGTGCCCAACTTTGCCAAAGTCAGTGCCAACGCCAAGTACCCAGGCCTGCATAGCCGTGGGCCATCCAGAGAGGTGTGCTACTTGCATTTAATGGTAGCTAGGCCAAGCCTGGCAAAAAAGAAACTTATGTTTATGAACTTTCAGCAATGAAGGGCTCAGTCCTTTGGTTGCCATGGTACCTGCTTCTCATAGTACTATTCAGGCGTAGTAGTCTTTATACATATTATGAGTTATCTGGAAGAAAACAACTGAAGAGTTTGATTCCAAAATGTTACAACATTTAAAAGGCATATCAATTGTAACAGTAAAGTAAAATGTATTTATATTTGAAAGTATCATTTGTGCATATTTAAAAAGAGAGACGTAGGATAATAGGATAGGATAGGAATAGGATAATCTGTCATTTGATGTAATATGATGTGTAATATGATGTGCTTGAAGGTGGGGTTGTATGACGGTAACGCTGGGGGTCAGGCAGGTCAGAGGTCTAAGAGGGTCTCCCAGATACGCATCCGCAAGACTGTCCCCAAACCAGACAACAACCTCACCCCAATGGGTCTTCCCAAACCAAAGAGGTGAGTTGCTGCATCACACCTGGCACAACTGGAGAGGCTTCTGCATTCAGATTGAAGGCAGTATTGTTTTTTTTATGATGCTCCAATGTGTATTTTCAAGGCAGAAAAGTGCATTGACACTATTTGTATAATTGTATTCCCTTGCCTGTTTTTGCATGGATCCCTGGACTCAAAGTCTTCCAAGACTTAGTGATAGAGTGTTTTGTTCATTCCTAGTCTAACTCAAATATTGTCTCGTGTTGTCTTGTTTTTGTCCATCAGATTGAAGAAAAAGGAATTCAGTCTAGAGGAAATCTATACGAACAAGAACTATAAATCACCAACTCCCAACAGGTCAGTCTGTTATCTCTACTTTGGGTAAAATCTGAAATATGAAATTAAGCATATTTTATTTGTTGTTTTATGTTGAGTGTGAATAATATATTTACCAATAGTTCCAGTGTCCCTTGATATCAAATGGTAAACTAGGGTACTTGCATTGCAGAAACAAATTATTCATTATACCTTATGTCAACTGGAGATTGCCTTTGACAGAATCATATAAAACTCTATACTTGCATGGATTCTAATTTAAAATCAGTTGTTTAGGGAAATGAGGAGAATTGATTGATTTGTAATTTGCTGTCTCTTTCTCTTTTTCTCTCTCTCTCTCTCTCTCTCTCAGGAGTCTTGAGACCATCTTTGAGGAGCCCAAGGAAAAAAATGGATCCCTGGTGTGCATTGGCCATCAGAAGCGCAAACGTGTGCTGGATTTTCCCGATTTCACGTTACCACGGAAGCGTAAGGCCAGACCCAACGTGGCACCAATCCGCATGAAAGCGAGAGCCCGAAGAGGGCGAGGTGATGACACTGACCTTGACGTCATGTTGATCGAGAGGCTGAGCGAACTGGAGGACTATTTCTCTCGTGAAGGCCTGGAGGTCTAGACACTTAGAGCAGAATTGGAATGGAAGAATGGAAGTTCTAATCATAATTTGAAGTCACCATTTTGTAGTCTTTTCACAGAGGTGTTTTTATACTACTTGGACAGTACCAAAGGTATCATGATGACCAACCTAACAGTGCCAATGCTGTTAATTAGAGCCAGGTCTGACAAGGTATAAAGCCAGCTTGTTCATTGTCTCACTTCATCCTAGAATGGAAAAGTTTTCTTCTCAAGAGCATCTTGCAGCGTGGATTGAGCCCACACTAACAGTAGCCTCCCATCAACCAACAGTTGGGCAGTTAGACAGGACAATTGTTGGTCGTACCACTGTTGTCTATTTGGTTTAACCAATTGTGTGTTGGTGGTACAGAGAGATCTGCCTCCACCGAGGGCGTATACTTTTGTGAAGTCAAGATGACATTGTGTGATGACTGTGAATGAGGGGAAACACCCCCAGAACCCCCACCCCTAGCCCCAACACAGAGATCCAATGTGCACATTCTCTAGTGTAACCCAATAGAACCTATATATGTGTGTGTAGACAACCCAGGCACATCTGTGAGGAAAACCTTAGCACTTTCACCCCTTGACCACGACACCTTAGCCTTTTTGGTCTCTCTGTCTCTATCTCCGTTCTCATAGATTACGATAAGACATGAATTGTGTTAGACTTTAGAACAAACAATTTTTTTTTTTGCTTTATTAGAAGTGTTTTTCTTTTTTTGTCCACCTGTGTCTGCTTGGCCACAGTCTGCCACGGACTGTGTCCTAAAAGACTACTGCAGTTTCTCTCCTCTATTCCTTCCATAATTCAAAATCCTGGCTGCTATAGGTTGTTGCCTTTCTCTGTGTGTGTTTGCGCGCGTGTGTGTGAACAGATCTAGTGTGCGGCATCCATAAAGGACTTAAATATACTTCTTCATGGGTCATGAGTAGAGCTCAGACAAAGGCTCTCTAACCAGCCGCTTTCCCATGTAAGGAATGACATTTTCTTGTGTTTTCTTTTCTGTGTCCAGCACCCGAATTTGAGTAGACATAGATGCACCAAGAGCTACAAAGATGGCTTCTCATTTAGCTCATCAAACTAAAGGGCAATACTCTGCATTGTGATGGGGGTAGTACTTGTCATCTAAAGTGACAGGTCTGCCAGCACGCATTTCTTTACCCACTCTACCCACTATTATTAGTTTATCTTGCAATGTGGCCTGTCACTGAACCCTCATGAAGTTTTCCATTTTGCCTTTGAAAATATGCAGATGAATAGTGTATTCCACAAAGAAATGTTGAAGAAATGTCAGTTTGTGGACGCACCTGCGGCCTGGTTTACATTATCAAACTCAAAGTGCAGTGTCCTTAGCATTAACTTGGGGAGTTAGGACTTTCATTTACTGGGATTTCTAGTATTTTGCCTCTGTGTACAGCTCTGTTGTGGCGCTTTTTCCTCTCACAGTCTGCTTTTAGTCTTGTGAAATATGCAATGTATGTATTTTTGTGTTTGTGTGTTGATCTTCCTTGTTTTGTGCTTTGGTTTTGTTCTGGTTTGCTATTCTGTATGTCTGTGAACGGGGGGGTCTGGGCTGGGGTCCTGCTTTTGCCGAAAGTTAAAAACCTCTTCAGTATCTTTTCAAAACAAGAAAGCAGGGCATTGTGGGCTGTGCATTAGCATTTGTTCTCCATTCACTTTGCCTCAGCCCACTATTTTCAATATGTGAGATGAACCCCCCCCCACCCCCCTCACAGATTTTCTCACTCTGGTTGCATGTTCTCTTATTTCCTGATATTCCATCAAAGCTGCTATGTCCCTTTGTCATGATTGCACACATATATGCGCACACACACACACACACACACGGATAGATAATAATTATAGCATTTTAGATCACATTGTTTTTTTAATATATATATATATATATACACACGTGGGTGTCGGTCCACGCCACGTAGACAGGAAGGTGTGAGCACCTGTTTTTGGCTCTCATAACTCATTTTGTACGTGTGCAATAAATATGGTCCTTCAATATAGTAGCCTAGTTTATGCATCCAACACTTTCTTTGCCATTTAATAACCACTCTCTTCTGTGTTACTTGTTGCTTAAACGGGACCATAGCAGATACTGTAGTTCCTGAGTAAATCACATTCTTGGGCAGAACATGGCAAACATTACTTTACATCCATTAAATCCAGCAAGAAAATGCTTTGTCTTTGGGGTTCACCTCAAGCTCTTGTGTTGCTCAACTGAAACTACTTTGAGAAGAAAGAATTAAATGGATGATGTAAGAACAGTGTTCTGTTGTGGGGCTGAAAATTGGTGTAGTCAGAGTATACTGAACAGGCTAAAATAAGTCACTGCTTGTAACATATACAGTTCAGTAGAAGTTTTTTTTTTTTTCTTTCTCAGATCATTTTCTCAGATTTGCTCGTTCAAATCTCTGCCAGTAGACAGGTTTGTCCAAAAGATTTTGTACATTTCTTTTTTTTAAACCCAGTTTTTCAAATACTAGAATCAATTGGCACTAATATTGTTTAATGATGCTTTAAGACGGCATCAATACAGTTACAGCTCTCAAGATCCTGATGTTATACATTTAAAATGTGAAGGCTTGCTATGTTTTGATATTATGGCTTTGTCTTTTTTTATTATTATTATTATATGTCTTTGATTTGTGAGCACTCTAAGGACTTCCATTTTTATTTTTTTCCTTGTAGTGTGGACCTGTAATCATAGTCACCATGTAACCATGGCCAATGCCTGCACTTAACCCCCCCAAAGACCCAATTCCTTTTGAAAGTGTGTAGTCTCACTGTCTGCCCCCTGTGTGTGTGTCAGGGGGAGGACTGATGGCAAAAATGTGATTTTATTTTTTCCTGTGCACACAGCGTGTGATGTCTTTCTTTCCTCCTACGCCACACCCAACATCCCAATCCTATATGCTGTAACAGAAGGTATTGTAAAGCCCTACACTGGTCGCGGAAGGTGACTTTAGGGGTCCCCGTTGTTTTTGATAGAGACGGAAAAAGTACAAAGGCATTTATCCCTCTGTTGTTGATCCTTTACTCCTTAGTCTCCCTTACAGTATTAGAAATTATGTACACAGTGAAAGTTTTTATTTTGGTTATCAACTGAAAGACCAACACTAAAAACAAGTAAAGTGAAATGGTTGTGACTTTGATTTCAATATATATTTTATGAATAAAAATAGTGTCGACATTTGCCTATTGTGTTTTTTTTTTATTCGTAGTGACAGAATTTAGTGGAAGTCAGTGCACTCAAGGCCAGATTGCTACAGAAAAACCTGTTTACCCAGATCCTGAGTTCGACATGTTTAGCATTCTCACCACTAACATCAAAACCAACTGTACGGCCACAACCAAAAGGAAAACAAAACAAGAGCGAAAGAGATGGAGTGAAAGAAACCAAACAACAACATTTGGAGGAACTATTAGATGATTAGTGACGAAAAAGAGGAAGTAATGGGCCATAAGAAAAGTGGCAGAGTGAACAGTACCTGGAACACCAACAGATGGCATTAAAGACCCAAATTCAACAGAACAATAAACCCATGGAGGCTGTTGGGCAAAGATCCTTAGTGAAAATTCCCAGAGCACTATAGACAGAAAGCCAAAACCCAGCTTTCACAAGTCAAACAATCTTCAAAGACCACTCTAGTCTTTGCTTGATTTTAATCCAACACCTGATCTGATCACCCAAAACTAAACCATGATCAGCAAGATCGCAAGCAGGATTGAGACGTTATCACACTTGCATTATATGCCACGGTTTGGACAATCTTCAGTAAAATGTGAAAATATAGGTCAGTGGTCACTGGCTGAGGAGGAAGATGAGATGCTGGACAGCTCATCACATAGGTTGTCCGATGGCACCTATCCTGGACTCCACAGAATCTTGTACCAGAAGATTTGTTATTCAACGGCAGCTGGACTCTCTTGAATCTCACAACAGATGTGAGTGAGGAGAAGGAGCAGGCTGAGAAGACTTTCAGTGATGTAGGACCAGAGAGACCAGCTCCAGTACACTAGGTGGCGACAAAGTATTTGAACAATACTACCTTCAAACCCGAAGGAACCTTGACATGCAGCAGTCAAGATGTCAGCACCCTTACGAAAAGTGTGTTGTGCACGGCTTCACGGCACTAACAGGTAAATGTATTGGCTGCTTTTGCGCTTGATCATGACATGAGTTGTTACAATGAGTATATCTGCTTCCTACAAAAGTGGAAAGCAATTGTTAAGAGAATGACCCTTTGTATATTGCGCAAGCGTTTGCTCTCATCGTGGTTGTTAACGATAACGGTTACCTGTCAGTCTCGTTAGGCTTAAGAAAAGCACTCACTGTCCTCATCCTGTTGAAAGTCACTTTGATAACCAATCAGGTCAATGTTATAATTGCGGCTGTACTGAAAGGAAAGTTCCCGCACTGAATTATTGAAGTGAACGTTATACTTTCATAACATAGTGGTTTTCATAACATAGCGTTTTTCTCTCTGCACTCTCAGTGATAAGTGCAAACGGAAGTGGGATTGTAAATTCATTAACATTAACTGGGTTTCTAATTATGCAAATAATTCTGTCATTGAAAATATGCTATAAATAAATTGTCAGTCGTTTTTGTTTATTAGTTGTGTCCAGCTTGAGGTACTTAAAATGCACCACTGTTTTCCTGTGTATTAATATCTGTTTTCATGTTTACAGTTCTTGGTTACTGTTGAGAACCCTGGGAATAAGATGGTGTCAGGGAGGATCCCAACGGAGTTTCTTCAGAGGTGAGGGTTGTATCAAACCCTTGCATAATATTGTACATTAACCTTACGTACACTATAAATACACATTTGCGTGGCAGCTTGCTTTTATTTTAAGTTTATTGTATCTTCTCTGATTCATCTTGATGATCTTGATCTTGAAATCTCACTTGAGCTTGAGGAGATATACAGTCAAAGTAGAAAGTATGTGAACCCCTTTTCATTTTTTGGTTTTCTACATTAATTGGGCACTAAATGTGGTGTGACAGTATGACAATGTGCTTAAGCTAATACCACCAAAGACATAATTGTATTTCATGTTGTTTATTGAAAACATCCATGAAATGTGAAAAGTATGTGAACCTTTCAGACCAGTCACACATTGGCTCTCCTTTTGCAGCAATAAACTCAAGCCAGAGCTTCTAAAACCTGTGGATCAGATCTGCACAACCCTGGAAGGATGTTTAGGAGGTATTTTAGTCCATTCCTCTTTCGGTTAAGCCATATTCTTAAGATGCCGGGTGTGAATGTTTTTCTGTGCATTTCACTTTTGATGGTCATTACTCTGTTGACATTAAAGCCGCCACAAATCATGATGCTCCTCGAGCTGTAGTTCAGAATAGAAAGGGTGCATAAATGGTGCCCTGAGTGTGCTCATGGCAGGACATGAGAGAGGAGGCTTTGCTTTACAAGGAAAGCATGTGTGACAAAACTTTCCCAAAGAATACATAGGCACACCCCTATGCTACTTGAAGAGTGATTTGTGATTACCCTTCCAGCAGGGTAATGATGACTATCACTCAGAGAAAATGGCTGAACTGAAAGAAGAATGGACTAAATTTCCTCCTGAAAATCCTCCCATTGTTGTGCTGTGAATCTCATTCACAGGTATCAGGAACTCTGGCTTAAGTTTATTCCTGCAAAAGGAGGGTCAACATGTGATTGTACTAAAGGGATCTCATTAATTTTTCCCAAACCTTTTTTGACATTTCATGGATGCTTTCAATAACAACATAAAATACAATTATTTCTTTTGTGGAATTAGCCTCAGCACAGTGTGTTTAGTCATACTGGTGAGCTAGAGGAAGATTCACATTTACATTTCACATTTAGTGACCAATTAATGCAGAAAACAAGAAAATTAAAAGGGGCTCACATATGTTCTGCTTTGACTGTATGTTCAGTGATCAGTCTCCTCCTGAGCTTTTGTGTTCCAGTGATGTAAAACAAGACACCATTTATGACTGTTTACCTCCTTCGTGTGAAAGATTGTTATTGGCTTGCTTAAAAAGCAGAAGCATTTTTGGTGGTGTCATTGGTTTGGCCATCTTGTGATGGTCATTCTAGCTGCTCTCCCTAGTCTTTGTTGGCTGCACTAGCATTATGTGCTTACTTCTGCAGTGTCCCCTTTGCCAGGCTGGCCACACCAGCATTACCCTTGAGCTATGCTGGTTGCATTATGGAAGCGCTAAGTCAAGTCATGTAAAAATAACATTGAAAAGACAGGGATTTTTTTAGAATGTTCTGCACTGCCTTGTCTGGTGTAGCCAGTTCCATTGATTATAGTGGAAGCTAATTGTTACGGCAGATACGTCCTTTATTTAACACATACAGTGTAGACTCTGTGTTACACGCCAGCTTGCCCAGGTAGTGGCCTGCACAGCAAGACAATCAAGAGCTGGTTTTAAACCATCAAAGCTAAAACCAGCCATAAGCATAAGGAGCTTTGCTGATCTAAGCAGGGTTTTAATTGTCTTACACCACCTCTTGCTGGTATGTGCTGAGTTAGCTGATTGGGCTGGCAGTTGCACATGCTGCTGTATTTGCTTAAAATTTGCTTCTAGCTGGTCATGCTGGTCTGACCAGCCTGTCAAGTGGCGTAAACTAACATTACCAGCAAAACTATAAAATCTGGTCATCTTAAAAGGTCAAGCTGCTTTATATTAAAATGTACATTACACTTAAGATGGTATTGAACCAAAAGTGTCTCCTGTGACCTCCATTATATCTCACACACACACACACACACACACACACACACACACACACACACACACACACACACACACACACACACACACACACACACACACACACACACACACACACACATATATAAGGTGTGTACAGGACACTGAACAATAAACTATTGTAAGTCTTGTAAATCTGTAAATCTGATGTAGTCCCTACATTTAGTAGACAAAGGCTTATTTACTTCTGGATGGTCTAAAACCTTTGCTTTTTTCTGTTTCTGTTGTGTTTGCTCCACTGTATTTGCCAGTTTCCTGGTTCAGTTCACCCTAGACCTGTGTACTCACAGGAAAAGACCCTTTTACCCACTAGGGGGCACTTGAGTAATTGCTCATACATTCACCTACAGTACCCTTAAAATACTTTTTTCTATACACATTGAACATGGAGTCAATCATAGCACACCAACTTTCCACAATAATTACTGTTAATGGCATCACATTATTTTTCAAATGTCTGTGCTAGTACCTGCACACAGTACTGCAGATAGGCCATGATAAAATCCATAATTGCCTGGCTAGGCATCCAGTTGAATTTGAAATCCGCAATAGTTTTTCCATTTTCATCTTCATCTGTTCATTAAAAAATGATTATTATGGCCTTTGTTCTACTACTGCAAAACTACGGTTTTTATACTTTATTTAAGGTTTTAAACATTATCTTTCATTTCTGATGTGCTGTGTTTACGGTTAACGGTAATGCCATACATAGCTGAGGTCAGTGGAAAGAAAAAATTAGATGCCAACCAGTTGTTTTTTCCAGTCTGTTCTGTATACAAATTATCTCATGATTTCTAAAGGCCAACCAATGGAAGGTAGATGAGGAAGATGCATCTCATTAGGTTGCCTAGTTATTCCAGGAATTGTATACATTAGTAACTATACCAAGAAGGGAAGCAGAGAAGTAGGAAAATGAAAATTTTGTAATTTTGAGGATCCTACCTTCTAAACAGGAGTCAGTCTCTTGTAGTGTCAAACTGGTTTCCTCTGCAGGCCATATAGCAGTCCAAATATAATGCCCCACTTTTAACTAAACGCAGGCGTTGTTAAGTGGTTAAAAATAAAAGATAGATCCATATGAAGTCATTTGCAAATAATTCAGCTCCTGAACTGCAGAAGGTGAGTAAAATTGTAATTGTAATGCTAAATAGTGTGTAAGCATAATATGAGAAGTGTGAGCCTAATATGAGAAACCAGACAGATTTTATTTCTTTGTAGCTGATAGAAGTTGTATAACACTGACCACCAAGGTACTTATGTAATACTGTAATCATAACCTTAAAGTGGGATGATCATGATGACATAGCTTTTTTTTACTGATTTATTGAGACCTTAAGGTCAGCTTAGGTTCACAGAAACTTGGAGTGACCCTACATAATTTCCAAGACTAGTGCAGCGCAACCCAAAGTAGTTGTTTATTTCTTGCTATTATCGACCACCACTTAGGTCTTACCTTGTTAATGTCAAACCCAGAAGCCCCATACACAAGATGTGCTTATGTTAAGTACAGTAGTGCTTTAGATTTATTGTGGTCAAGTTCTTTTCACGTTACTTAATAACTTCAGTTTTTATCATTAACAACACAGATAATTTTATTTACATTTATGCATTTAGCAGACGCTTTTATCCAAAGCGACTTACAAAAGAGGATAACATTCAAGCCACAACACAATGAAAGAAACTAACAAAGAGTGCATATTACTAACATAAAAACGGCACTATTTTAAGATGAAAGTGCAATAGTGTAATAAAAGTGCAGTATAAAAGATAGATTAAGTATAAGAGGTTAAGTGCATTCTCAAAATTCAAGCCAGGAGATATTCTTGGAAGAGCTGGGTCTTCAAGAGTTTCTTGAAGGTGGAGAGGGTATCTGTTGATCTGGTAGCACTTGGAAGGTCATAATGAATGACTCAATTCATATTGAATGACTTAATCATGTCTCCAAAGGTAGTATTTGGTTATGTAATCTGCATCTTACTGTTTTACTGTTAAATATGTACCATGTACCATGTACCATGTACTATGTGCTATATTAAATGATTATAAGTTGTTTAAGAACAGTTTAAAATAGTTTTAAAAACTTTAATGTGTATTCCCTAGTAGATCTAGATGTGGTCAAATGATACTGCATCAAATGGCTAATTTATATACCAGTCAGAGATCCCCATCCTTTAACAGTATAGCAGTAACATACTAAAAGTTCACTGTTTTCTGCTCAAGTCTAGAAGAGTTCAGTTAGTACTGTACGGTCTGAAGTCCAGAAATGGCATGGTTCTATACTACGCTAAGGTGCTTTCTCAACTCCTCCCCCATCCAAAAGAACTTTTATAATTTAGAATGCTACAAATACTACTAACAAATGATTGGTTAGTGTGTCTTACACAGCATGATGTCCTGCATATATCTGCACAAAGTTTATATTCATTTAACCTTGTTTATTTATGACCATGATGTTAGAAAGGAGCTTGGGGTGTCTCACCCAACATGATTTTCTCTGTCCATCTGCAGGAAGTGGACGTCTAAATCCAGCCTCTCTGGGCCTGCAGGCTCGAGTGCGCCCTCTGCCCCTCCTGATAGCTACAGGTGGTGGCTACATGGGCTATGACCAGTACGGGCGCTACAAGGACCGACAGTTGGAGAGGCAGGGCATCGAGGTGCCACCCAGGATCGCAAATGAAGCTCAGGTAGGAAGACAAAAATCAGTTTGCCCTGACTGCTAACACTACCACAGTTGCTGTTCACCTCCTGCAGATCTGCAGTGCATGAAAGAGATTTGCCTGTGCCATGCTGCCATAGCTTTGCCACACTTGGGATACCTCCATAGCTTTGCTACACTTTACCAAGTCCCATCATATTCATTGTAGAGGCTTCATATCTGTGAGATGGAATGCACCACATCCTAGCACTCACCAGATTTCAGAAAGGTCCTACTTCATAAAACATGCTTTAATTCTAACACAAAGAGGGGGGGAAAGCTGCAGAGCTGTTCAGAGCAGAGCTCTCTGCCCAGTCTAGCTCTATTAGAGCCTCCATCTCCACCCCCTAGTCAAGCGTCCCCCAGAGTCCTCTGGATGCTGAGATCATTTGGGAGCCCCTGGCTCAGAGAATGTGGGTCTGAGTGATGTTTCGCAGTGTGAGTGACTGATTGACTGATTGAGTGCTGTTTGCTACACTGTCTTAAGTGTCCATTGTCTCACTCCAGTTCATGGTTGTTGGACATTTCTGGAGCTTTTAAAGGTACATGCTGAAAAGCAAATATGGGCAGGTTAATCTGTCCAGGTAAAAGCATATGTGTATGTGTGGGAATTACCTTTCTGGTTGTCCTCTTATCACCTTGTATCCTTGTGTGTGATGAATGTGCTGTTAGAGATGTTTTGCACACAGTGTTGAAAAGTTGGCCATGTCTTTCTTGTGTGCATTGCATGTTTTACTGTGTAAACAAAGCTAGATCCCGAGGTCATAGGGTGATTCTCAGAGTGAAAATTTCAGGACAATTTACAGAATGCAAAATTTTGCTTTAACACTTTGTATCAGAAAACGAAACACCATTGGTCTGAGAGTCAACTCCAAATACGAGCTGGTCTATGAAATCCTTCATCTGTAACAATGATTTGCATCATGTTCTATAAATTCCCATTGGTGAAAGACTGCCCTCAGTGCCAAGTCTTTGGAAGGCAGAAGCATTAGGTCTAATGTCAGAGCTCTAGTGAAAAGAAGACGCAACCCTCAAAATATTAACAGATGTTTCTGTCATGCAAGTCACATCAATGCTGTCAAGGGAAGAATACTTTCTCTTAAATTTCAAGGTAATTGGAAAAGGTAGGCCTATTATATATAATATATATTATAATGTGGGTATGGTCGGCCTATGATATAACAGTAATTTATTATTGACCTTTGCTACATCATGTTTTGGTGCCTTAATCTTTATGTAGTCGGTTGTACATTTAAATATGCTGATTAATGTACCTTTTTAAGCTTTGTGGTTTAAATGCAAAAGGCGCATCCCTTTGTACAGGACACTTTGTGTTGTCGCCTATTTCTTGTGGGCAATAGACAGTAACATGATGAATGTTTGTCTTTGTCTACACACCCTGTTGGACTGTGGATTACTTTAGTGGTTGATGACTCTTGATTCTGCCTGCATGTTTGTTTGGATTTTTTTTTTTTAATTTTTAGCTTGTCCTCCAAACACAAACCTGTCCCAGCACAATCATGAAGGATTGCATGAGGCACAGCTGACAGAGGGTGTTTTCTGGTCATCTTGACTTTCTGCGATGGTCAGGTCACAATGATATAAATTGCCCTTTCCCCCAAATAAGATTGGGGGTATTCCAACTACATTTAGTGCCAAACATGATTAGTTTAACCTATAGAAAAAGGCCAGAATCCTGTTATGTGAGCTCTGTCTCAAGCTTTGTCTTTGTTTTGCTAGGTCCTTCAGGGTCTTCATATTTATAATGTTATAAATAATATTATTGTGTTTACATGGTAAGCTGCTTTGGACAAAAGTTGTCTGCTAAATCCCATAACCATTTATAATTCTCTTCTCGATTTGTGCTTCACCTCATGGAGCTGGTGAGCTCAGCTAAAGTGCAAGTGATTGACTAGCCTGTATAATTCAAAGTCCATGTAGCTTTTGTTGTGAAAGTACACCTTGACTTGACTTGACTTGACTTGACTTGTGTCTATGGGAGATCAAAAGTATGAAAACTGCATATGGCAGTAATTTTCCCTGTGCACAGAATGGTAAATTCCAGTCCTACATGCAACTTTAAATTCTAAAAAGAATGTTTGTGGAAATGCTAAAGGAAAAGATCCCCTTGAGACTGCACTTGACTTCCATGGAGCAATCGTATTGCAATGAAAGTTGAATAATGTCATCAACATGTTGACTTTCATTTTTGTCTTCCCACTTTTTTGCCTCTCACTCTATAGGCTTTAGAAGTGTAAAATGTGTGGTAAGAATTGCTGTTGCAGTTTGACACTATGAGTAATGCTAGTCAATTTCTTGATAAGATACTTAACAAAAACTGTGGCCTGTTTTTAGCAGATGGCTGCTGTGCAGACATATTAGGAAATAAGTCTTAAGTAACTCTTCTCAAAGAGCAAGATTTCAGCTTGGGAGATATTGCACATTTGGAGACCTTGTTCTTCCTCTTAAAACAGTGTCAGTGAAGTAACTTTGTCCTGCAACTATTCCTAACCTCTGACAGAGAAACAGATTCTTGTGAGAAGTTTTTTGGGGAAAAAAGATTGTCTGTATATTGTGTTACAGTCTGTCAAATAGCCTATACAGTATAGCAGAGCTTGAGCATTTTCTAACCAAAGTTTAATGAAAGGATGCACACAGTCTTAACAGCTACCTCAGATCCTTTGTCCTTCAAACTTTCAAACATGCAGCCTAAGGATTTTGTTCGGCGGCCCAGTTAATTCAGTAGGCCCATTGCCAAACTTGGGGCCCGTGGTGGTGGTGGTGAATGGAGTTCAGACTCCCAAATCAAGCTTCCTTTTCTCAGTCGTTCCTTTTTTGTGCAGCTGCTGTAGTAGGTGTTGGAATGACCTGAGAGTGGGGTGACACCATGTCACTGTGTGACGGCTAATGTGATTGGCTTGCGCCTGGAAGGAAGGCGGGGATGACGAGGGTTTTTCCCTTGGCTTGCCACTGGGCTTTTTTTCAATCTGTACAGACAATGAATGGCACTCAGCAGCAAACAACGCACCTCCAACGTGGCCTCTTCTGCCTGTCCTCTTGATCTGTCCGGTGTGGCGTGGATTCAAAGGCCGAGCCTGATGTGTCACTGTTGTAGTGCTGCTGCTCATTCTGTTGGAAGAAAGGACATCAGACATCTGTCAGAGTCCATCCTATGTGACCTATGACCTGTCACTCTCTCTCTCACACACACACTACTTATCTGTTTCTCACATACACACAAACTCTCTGACTCATGCTGACATGTGAAACACACTAACTCAACCAAACATGCAAACACACACACACACACACACACACACACACACAAATAGAAAAACAATAAGTGCAATTGGTCCAGGGATCCCCTCAGACAGAGGCTCACTTGAAAGCCTCCTAAAGCACTTAAAATAATTGTATATTTTTGTGCTATGGGCCATGTATGAGTTCCCATATAATAACGTTCCCTTAAATAGCAGCGTAACAGTAGTAAATAAGAGTATAGATACTGCTTGTCAATTTTTGTGTGTTTACTCATCTTTACTTTACATTTTCCAAACATCTGTCTCGACAAATTACACAAGTCTGTGTCTATTCCTACTGCTGCAATCCATGTGGCAGCACAGCACTGAAATAACCTTCCTTGATTTACACAGCCACCTATGAGTTGGCATTGTATCTGAATGGACTTAGTTATTTATTGAGCGAGCAAACAGTGTTTTTATTTAGTATTTTGGGGGAAAAACAGCCCAGCATACCCAGGGACAGAGGGTGCAGCCCAGCATACCCAGGGACAGAGGGTGAGAGAACGGTCTGCGTGCCGCAGACAGCTGTTTCATATTTCAAATTTTCCAGTGATGTGTTGTTCTTGGGGCGTGTGTGACAAGTAAAAAAGATGTTACCGTGTCCTTCTGTCTCTGCTTTGAGATTTTGTTTCTTTTTTTGTTGTTGTTTCCTCTGATTTTAGGCTAACTCCTCATGTGATTTTTATGTTGTTATTCTTGTGTTTGAATGAATGAAATCTTATTGACTTTATTAGTTACCTGCCATAGTAATAGTAGAGTGTTTGCCACATTGGCTTTGGCATTGACCACACTGGTATGTTGATATATGATATTGTCTATATGCTGCATGCTTATGATTTGAGAAGGTTCCTGCTGTGCAGTAATTCTGCATGCACATTCTGTATTCACATGTATACACTAAAACACATGCATAAACTCATACAGACATAGAATACACATGTAGGCAACATGTATTACACACATATGTACACACTGTGGCCTACACACAGATGCACACACAATAGACAGGCTTCTTGGAGTGAATGTGGGCCGCGTTAGACCTAGCATGGTAATGAGGCCGCCCCCCCACCATCACACACACACACACTCTCTCACACTGACACTCACACTCACACTCAGTCTCTCTCTGTGTCCAGAGGCTTGAAAAGAGGTTCAGCCAGCCACAGTTGCACCAAAAACGGAAGCATCCAGCTGCCCAGCCCAGCCAGCGCTGAGCCCCCAAAGCCAACAGAGCCCTGGGTCTTGCACCATATCTTTTCATGATTCTCAGAACCTTGGCACAGTGCAGCAAACCAGCCCGCATTTCCGCTGGTTTGAAATGGAACCCACGCCCAGTTGTTGAAAATGGACTGGGAGTGGGATGTAACTCAATTTTCTCGACTGCAGCTGCACTGATTTTTTTTTATCTTTGTTCTCCTCAAATCCTCTTGAATATGATCTCATTGCAGCATCTAATATGTGTTGGGTTGCGTAATCATATGTGAGGCAATGGCACACCCATTATATCAGTGAGGATCAGTGTTAGCCTGCCTGTGTTGTATCATGTCATGTTCTGGCAAATCTCAGAAGGCCATTAGTGAAATGGTTTACAAAAATGTATGTTGGTGCATTGTGGGATTGGAAAAGCTAAAAGATCTTCATAAGCTTTTTAGTAGCTCCTAGATGACACGCAGTTCTGGACACAGTTGTGTGTGTGTGTGTCTGTGTGTGTGTCTGTAAAATCTATTGTTCACCATTTTGACCTGTTTCTTTCTGTACACACATCAAATACTCCAATGTGTACAATCATTATCTACCCTATCTTTAGTTAACCCCCCCAACCCCAACCCCAGCTGCAAGCAGCTTCCATCCATATCTCCTCACATTCATAAAACAACTGTGACATCAAGTTCACTTCGCCGTTAAGCAATACAGCTGCGAACCGCTATCCTGACATCACGTCACGTTACCCAGAAATCTCTTTGTCTGTGTCATGTTAGTAAAAAGCACACACACACTCTCTCTCCCACACTCACTCTACTTCCACATATCTGTGCAGTCTCCCCTTAAAGGGCCGTGACACGCATTGTGTGAGCCAGCAGTAGTGTGTTGACTGAGTTCTGAGTCAGACTTGCCTTCAGCTTTAACGGTCTGTAGAAGGGAGGACAAACACTTCCTCATTATTGGTTCTGATACAGTGTGAGGGGAGCGGTTATACGCCACACCATCTGTAAGTCTCTCTTTACCCTTTTTAAACTTGTCGGTCTTTGTTAGTTGTAATTATTCTGCAGATCCATGTTAGCTGTATGGCAGATTTGTGATGTA
The DNA here is from genome assembly GCA_027481765.1 of Tenualosa thibaudeaui. Lineage (NCBI taxonomy): Eukaryota > Metazoa > Chordata > Actinopteri > Clupeiformes > Clupeidae > Tenualosa > Tenualosa thibaudeaui. The sequence goes on along the minus strand of JAIFZK010000114.1, from coordinate 971,360 downwards.
GTGAAGCTTTTTTTTTTTATTGTAAGGACAGTTAACATCCGCTTTGAATTTATGGGATAGGTAGATGGATATCCTGTTATAGTTTTTGTTCATAGTTTTTGTTTAGTTTTTTCTCCTTAGAATTCTATGATTTTATGTACTCATTGTCAATTTAAATATGTTATATTTGTGGCTGTTAGGAGACGTCAGATAGACTACTGCGGAAACCACATCCTGTTTCCTCTTTTTACTCTTTAGTGCTGAGAGAAAGTGCCCATTTACAAGTCCTAATTTGGAGAAGTTTAATATGAACTGAATTAGTAAATAGAGCCTTTTTTGGCATTGTATCCAGAAACTGGTGTTTATAAAATGACAAACAATGACAGAAATCTGTCCAGTGAAAGACTCATAACATTTGATGATTCCCGCTATTTAAATTTCAAAGTAATATCTAATATCTGTAGAAATATGATTTGTTGGATTTCTCTCTCTCAGCAATGAAAATGACTGATGACTCAGCACAATGCAATTTTAATGTCCAAACTAAAGCAACTGGCCAAATCTAATCTAATATCTCTCATGGTGGTTGAGGCTGTACCAGTTGAATTCATCATATTGTCAATGAGCTAATACTTCCTTCTCTATTGTCTGCCATATTAACTGGTGAAATATGTCAGGTGCCAATTTCACAAGGTCCTGTCCTTGAAAAAGCCTGAGAGTTTAGTCTTTTTTCATGTCCTTGCAGTTTTATGCAGTTGCCTTGATTTATTTTGTTTCATTACTGTGTGATAAATGATGAATGGGTTGAATCTTTGGAAGATGAAATAGTGAGCATTATTAATCATATTGATTAGGCCATTTCACTGGCCCTGGAGTGATTACTTTTTGTGCTGCTCAAGCAGTCAGTCGAGATTGTAGTCCACCATTATAGAAATAGCCCACAGCAGACTCATCACTGCTGTTTCTATGTTGTCTAAGAATAACACAATGTATCATTGAAAAAGCATTAGAACAGTGAATTTGTTTGACTACTCTAAAGTGCCATGTTGCCTCAAGGCGTAGAGGTCATTTTATTAGCAAATGGTTGCAAAAAAACATATTTGGAAAATTGGTTATTAAGGGAAATTTGTGTTCTGTGTGTGGGTGTTTTCAAATGGCACAGCAAATAAGGTCAGTACTAGATAGATTTTTTGGGGGAAGGGGTGGTGGGGTTGCTGATTCACATCATTTCCCTGGTAATTATCTACTCTGACCAAATTGAGAGGGAGGATATAGAGTAGTCTTAAAGGGGGAGGGATGGATGCAGACAGTACCGCCCATTGACCGGATTGTCTCTCTCCACTAAGCTCCCATCCCCCACAGCAGAGGCCCTCCTCACTTCCTCCTACCAACGCTTCACTAGCAACAGTGAACTCAGCACTGCATTTTTCAGAATCCTCCTAGAAGGGGTAGGAAAAAAAGCCAGCATTTCCAGAGACATTATTCTCACACCATTCCCAACAGCAGCAGCAGGTGGAAGGGAACAAGAGGAGAGGAAAAGAGGAGGAGAAAAAGGCGGAGCCTGCATCAGGGACTAACCGCGTCACGGCCCAGCATCCTCCAAACAAACGAGCCAGCCAAGAGAAAAGGGGGCCGGCCAAGAGTAGCCAGTGTTCGAGACCGTGAGCGTGCAGCACAACGCGACAGAGCAGCGCTTCGGGGAGGGAGCAACACTCTCACACTGAAGCACGCACACAGAGAAGGAGAACGAGAGCAAGAACGAGACGAGAGGGGGATCTAACGAGGCTACGAGAGGAGGAGTGACCGTGTGAACAGACCAGGCCAGTAAACACACCGGACCCTTCGTGAGGACAAGAAACAGAAGGAGATAAAGAGAAAGAGAGAGAGAGGCAAAACAAACTCCCCCCCCCCTCCCATCTTCCGACGGAAGACACCATGTGTCAGGGCAGCCTGCAACGTCAGTCGTCGGCCCGGAGCTTGGGGAAATGGTGAGATGCTGCCGGCCTTTGCAAAGCCGGCCGTCCTGCTACAACCTCCACAGAGTCAGGGTTGATGTGCGGCGCCTCCGGCCGCTGGCCTCCACCGCCGCCTCCGCCAGGGGGGGCGCCGTGGGGGAGTCGGGGGCCAGCGGGGTCCAAGGGGGGGGTCCCCGTGGCAACCCCCGCAGCCGCTTCAGGTACGGGCCCGGAGAGAGCGGGAAAGAGAGAGGGATAGATAGAGAACTAGATGTAGAGGCAGAGAGTGAGTGAGTGAGTGAAAGAGAATGTGTGTGTACGTGTTGGAGAGAGAGAGAGAGAGAAATGCATTTTACATTAGCATTTGCATTAACAGTTTTGTAGTTTAATGAGAGCTCTTGCCTGACTGGCGGAAACCCATTTCAGTGAAATGGATTTGGTTGTGGTGAGTGACTAGCAACAAAAAGAGAGACGAGAGAGAGAAAGTGAGAGAGCATAGTAAGAATGAATGAAGTATTCTCAGAGATCGAAAGAAAGAGAGAGAGAGAAAAAAGACAGGAGGATTAACATCTCCTCAGGGAGCAGAAGGGCTCTGTATAGAGGGGAGGAAGGGGGAGTAGCAGGATGATTGGCTGTTCATTAGCAGGTCGGCTGGTTTGAGAACACTGCTACCGTTGATTGTGGGTAGATCAGTAGGAAATGCAGCAACATTATATTGGTCTATACTGTCGTGCATCTATACACAGAGTGACCCTGTTACTGTGCTGGTGCCACGACCATAGCCTTTCTGTGTGTGTGTGTGTGTGTGTGCGTGCGTGAAACTTCTCTTTCGCCTGTCTTCTGTTGTGTTCCTATCTCTGTTTCTGCTGTTGCTGTTACTGCTGCCCCTGTTCGGCCTCTCGGCCAGGTCCCGGGTGCACAGCACCAGCCAGTGTTTGGCCTAATTTGCAGAGTAATGCCTCTAAGCCTCTGCCAGGGTTGCCGAGGGAGGGAGAGGGGGGGAGAGAAGGAGAGAGGGAGAGAGAGGCCAGTGCAAGTGGGCCACTGGCTTCCTAGCATCCTGGAGAAAATTAGAGAAAGAGAAAATTCTGAGAGTTCAGATAATACAGAAAGAAAGTGTGTATGTGTGTGTCTGTGCGTGTGTGTGAATGCGTGTGTGCATGTATGTGTGTGTGTGTGTGTGTGTGCGTGTGTGTGTGTGTGTGTGTGTGTGTGTGTGTGTGTGTGTATGTGTTTGTTTGAATGTGTGTGTTTGTGTGAATGTGTGTGTTTGTGTGTGTGTGTGCTAGAGTGGATGCTACGCACTTCTCCCGGAGCGTGAGAGGAAGAGAGGGGAGCCAGGAGAGGAGGCTCTGCAGCCAGTGATTGGCCAGCATGTGCCTGCATTGAAGAAGTAAGGGGGGAGGCACGCTGCTGGAGAGAGAGAGAGAGGGATAGAGAAAAAGATGGATAGATGGAGACAGAGGCAGCACATGCTACCGAAGCACTGCGATAAGTGTGGTTATGTTATTGTTTTTCCCTGGCTCTGGAACTGAACGAGTGGGTAACATGGCTGTATTTTTAGACACAAGCAGAAGCCTTGTGTGTGTGTGTGTGTGTGTGTGTGTGTGTGTGTGTGTGTGTGTGTGTGCGCGTGTGTGTGTGTGTGTGTGTGTGTGTGTGTGTGTGTGTGTGTGTGTGTGTGTGTGTGTGTGCGCGTGTGTGTGTGTGCGCGCGTGTGTGTGTGTGTGCGCGCGTGTGTGTGCGTGTGTGTGTGTACGTCTGTGTGTGTGTGTGTGTGCCTGTGAGGCTGCTAAATGTGGTTCTCATGGATGTTTGACTGTGTTGTTAGTGTGTGTCTGTTTGCATGAGAGAGAGAGAGAGAGAGAGAGAGAGACAGCTAAAGAGAGAGATGAAAAAGTTCATACACCAAAACTGGGATCTATTTTTAGATACTCTGCAGTCATAGTTACCTGTTTTGTAACTATGTCAAAAACATTCACTGTGAATTCCTGGATTCCTCTACATAGGAGGCAGAAAAAATTTTTGGCCCAATTTATGATGAATACCAATTTAAATGATCTGTAAACAAAACTATATTGATATCAGCAGACATCAGATAGACTGACAGTTTGGTCACTCTTGCGTCAAAGATTTTGAAGACACTTTCTGCTTTCTGAGCTTTCTCATATGGTAAAGGGTACTTATCAGACATCTTTAGCCAGCGCTAGTGAGGCAGAGTGTGTAACATATGGGACACATTACATGAGAGGTTGGCCTGTTGTTTTGTCAGGTAGGCACGGTGCCACTGTCCTGTACCTCAGAGTTCACTGTGTTCTACAGTGAAGGCCATCTTCAGACGTGCCCTCTTTTCTCTCTGGTATTCTGCCACAGCAGGGCCCTGGATGACAATGAGAGTGCGACGGCCAAGCCAAATCAATGTTGGCTCAATGACGCTGATCGTCCCGTCCGGCCCCAACTGAGGGAGGACGATTACACACTATCCTGTGTAAACGGTCATCAAAATCAATTGAGTTCGTTGGGACAGGCTAAAACAACTGTGTAGTATCAGGCTTCCTTTTTTCGTTAGATTGTGTGTGTGTGTGTGTGTGTGTGTGTGTGTGTGTGTGTGTGTGTGTGTGTGTGTGTGTGTGTGTGTGTGTGTGTGTGTGTGTGTGATTGTGATTGTGATTGTGATTGTGTGCATGTGTGTATGTGTGGTTGAGCTCAGATGGACTAAAGTCGCCTGAGAGAGATCAGACAATGTAAGTATCAGACCAGGTAATTAGCCGGCGTTCAAATCTCAACACTAAGGCTTGGGTTGTGATCCACTCTGCAAGCTCATATAACTCATGGAACATAAAACCCTAGACATCCAGGACAGGTGTGTGTGTGTGTGTGTGTGTGTGTGTGTGTGTGTGTGTGTGTGTGTGTGTGTGTGTGTGTGTGTGTGTGTGTGTGTGTGTGTGAGAGAGAGTGTGTGTGTGTGTGTATGTGTGTGAGAGTGTGTGTGAGTGAGAGTTAGGCACACATCCTGATTGGCTCGTGCTCACCTAGGTGTGAGTGTCTAAGCCCTCTCTAGATGGCCCAAGTCCCGGGTTTCATCCTGATTGAAATAGACAGTGTTAAGCGCTATAGTTAGCCCCTGCCACGTCTAGTGGGCCTCTGCTGCTGCAGTGTGAGACAGGGTTGGTGGAGGTGGTGGTGGTGGTGTTGTCAGGGCAGAGGGAAGGCTGGGCAGGGTTAAGGGTTAACCGGTAGCGTTCACGCCAGGTTGGCTCTCTGAGCCGCTGTCTCATCTCTTCTGCGGGGTCCAAACATGACCCTCATCCTTTGGCACACAAAAGCTAATCTGGCTTTAGCTGCTTGCAACAGTGCAGTTTGTGTGTGTGTGTGTGTGTGTGTGTGTGTGTGTGTGTGTGTGTGTGTGTGTGTGTGTGTGTGCTCATGTTTGTGTTAGTGTCTGGCACTCATTCCTCAAAAAAGAAAAGCTCTTGGGAACAGGTGTGTTGGAGAAGCCTAAAGTTTCACAACTAGGAAGTCAGAAGGGATATCCACACAGTGTCCATTTTGCATGCAGTTAGTCTACATGTATTTGCATGTGAACATAACTGAAAGTGAAATTTACATTGTATGAGTTCTTTCTGACCATGCCATATCGGACTCCTAGAAATACTCATTCTCTCTCTTCTCTCTCTCTCTCTTTCTCACTCACTCACCAACTCACTCACTCTCACACACACTCTCTCTCTCTCTCACACACACACACACACACACACATGCACGCGCGCTTTTCCGACACCTTCATGGAATGTGAACAGTTTTCACTCTATTGCCTCACATTCCTTTTTTTTCCCTCCTCAGGTTGATTTTTTCTCTCCTTCCTGTCTAGTCTCTCGCTCTCACTCTCACTCTCTGCTGCTAAAAATAGTTCACCGTACACTGATGGCGGGGGGGGGGGGGCTCGGAGCACGGCGGCTCTTCCCTGCAACGCGGTACTTGGTATCCTGGTTTACTATGCAGTCATGGCAACAAGGGCTGGCTGGTCACCGGCGCCAGTGGCCTGGCGGGCTCAGTGCGGCAAGTCTTTGTCCAGACTCACTGCGGCGTCCCCACTTTGACCAGATCAGCGGTGCCCTACTTGTGTCCTTGCTCTGTGAATGCCCAACACTGCACGCCCAGTGAAGCCTTAACCAATCGGATTTTCCAAAGCAGTCAGGCATAATATTAAAACGAGGGGGGAATGGATTTGCACACTCATTTCCTTTACAGCTTACAATCTCTCACACACATACATACACATTCGCATACACACACACACACACACATACACACACACACACTTTGCTGTCTTTCCTTCTCCTTTCTTTTGTTTTTCTCTCTCTTTCTCTCTCTCTCCCTTTGTTGTATTTGGTACAGAGGCTTCTTAGTGGCAACTCAGAGAAACAGGTCATCTGACTTAGTAATATCTCCATTTTCATGTCTATTCTCAGAGCAAATGTAATTCTGCCCTGTCCAGAGATGATTCTCAGATGCTGTCCTCAAGGGTTGCACTTCCACACTGCTCATAAAGGGTCCCTGATGGAATCCGTGCAACACATTTATAAAGCTTTCAGAACTGCCTAGTGTTGCCACACTCCTATTCTTGTGCATGAAGTGTTACAGCACATTGATAAACTTGAATAAAGGTCAAGTTAAACTTGACTGGTATACAGCAGACATTTTTATCCAAAGCAATACAGACTCGCAGTGTGGAAATCGGGAATTGAAGCCGGGACAACCAGTTGTCAGTCAGCGACGTTTTCGTTGTTCCACCACGCCTAATGATTATCCTATGTTAGGCCTATATAACTGTCGTATGATGATGGCCACATGGCGAAGAGCATGCTAAGGCTAGAAAGTGGTTGCTTAGAAAACTGAAAGTAAAGATGAGTGGAAACATCTGCACAGCAGGTAAACAAAATGTGAGTGAACATAATATAGACTTTGGTTGTGAAACCATCGTATGTTTCTCACACTCTTGCATGCACCTCTGTCCTTTCTTTTTCGTATAAATTTTATTCTTTATTTTCTCTTTGTATGTGTGTTAGTGTTTGTGTGAGTGTGTGTGCGTGTGTGAGTGGAAACCGCTACAGAAAGGTGTTTCTCTGAGTATAGAACTGCAGGGATGTGGCAGAGAATGTAGAAACAAGGGTGCAGAAGCTGATGAAGGGTTTTTTTCAGTTGGGGAGAAATAAAGAGGACTGGCCTGACCATTGACTCAGTAGGGAGGTTGGGCTTGCGTTTGTGTGTCTGTGTGTGTGTGAGATAGAGAGAGAGAGAGTGTGTTTGTGTGTGTGTGGGGGCGGGTGTGTGTGAATAATTTATAAGTCTTCAGGAGTGTTATTCTCTATCTTTTCTCTCTCCATATTCCTGGTTATGTAAGTGTCGTGACTTGTGTCGGTCTGTCTGTGTGCTCTATATTTTGCCTTTGATTTCTTTCTTTCCATAATTGTTTTTGTGTGCGACTGTGTGTGTGTGTGTGTTGTGTGTGTCCTCATCAGTCATGGCATATTTTAAATGTATGAAGCTATTAGCTTTTATTGTACATTTATGTAAAATCCTGGTAATGTGTGGATGATGGTAGTATACCTTTTCATCTGTGTTGGCATCATTGTGCAGCTGTGTCTGGTTGTGTGTGTGTGTGTGTGTGTGTCTGCCATCATACTTTTGTGAGGACACCTCTGTATGTTTGTGTGTGTGTTCCTGTGTGTGTACCTGTTTGTGTGCGTTTGGGGTGCTGCTGTGTGGCGTCAGGCCCCCTGGCATGACGCTCCCTCTTGTGCCCATGTTGTTGTGCAGGTTGCAATTCCCCCAGTTGGCCTTACGGCGGCGCCTTGGCCAGCTGAGCTGCATGTCCCGGCCCACCACCCGTCTACGCTCATGGCCCCTCTCCTTCCTCTACTACATCTTGCCCTTTGCTGCGCTCAAGCCCCTGGCCAAGGTGGGCTGGCGCCCCACCAGTAGGGTAAGTATCTCCCAGGAAAAACCCTCAGTCCTGGGGGGCAACCTGCTGTAGTTGCCCCCCTCCCCTCACCACCACCACCACCCCCCATGAGCATACAAGTGGGGTGTGTTTGTGTGTGCTGATATCTATAACTTGGTTAACAACATCTCAGACATTTTCAGTGTGGGGGGGGAGACAACCTCCTCACCTCTCATGAGCAAACATCAGGTGTGTGTGTGTGTGTGTGTGTGTTGTTGTGTGTAAGCTGGTTGACAGCATCTCAGCATCCAGAGGTACCCCATGATCAAATGCAGTCCTTTCATCGTAATTGGCCATTCTGAGTTTGAAAATGTTGATGATGCTTTTTATTGTGTTGACTGCACTAATTGTGTTTAAAATGACAATTGTGGCATTGTGTTTAGTGTGGTACCCCTTAGTTTAAATCTAGGAGGGTGTCAATTTCAGTGTTTGAGTAGCACAGGTGATACAACAAACATCGTTTACGTTTGAGTGGTTCATAAAGCAGTAGTTTGGAGTTAGTCAATCCATAGCCCTGTTGATCCTCAATGGCTGCCAAGTGCTGTAGGTATAAGAACAAGAACATTTGGGATGAGGTAGACCAAATAGCGAAACGGCAGCCAGCGCTAACGGGGCAGGGAAACTTTTGTTTAGTCTCATTTTTCTGTGCCCTGTTCAGTTAGTGTTAGGTGGTAGTTCGCAAATTTGCTCTGTGTTGTTGTACCAGATGTTGTTGTTCTTATACGTAACGACAGCACTCGGCAACCTCAGAGAACAGGAATATGGACTGTTTGACTCCAGATTTTTCCTTTAAAGTTTCAGTGTTATCGATATGTGATGGTGTAAATGGACCTTGTTGGTGATATGGTGAAGATGCTAACCGCACACTGATTGAAGAAGCCCTCTTTGACCCCTGCAATTCTCACCCTGGTGGTACCATGCCAATGACCTCCCTGACCTCTTCCTCTCCCCTCCGCCTTCCTCTTGCTCAGAGGATAATGGGAGGGATGCGTTGGCAATGTTGTGTAGCAGGCGATGTGGACTGGCGAGCACAGATGGCAGCTTGCCCCGCGCCCACTGCCACAGAGCCGTGAGCTCAGCCCCAGCCCCTGCCCCTGTCCCTGCCCCTGCCTGGCTGGCGCCTCTCTGAAAAGGGCCCCTTTGTCTCCATGGACACAAACACACTACTGTGGAATTCTTTTGTTTGCACCCTTGTTCCGGAGCTCAGGACAGAGAGGGAGAGAGAGAGGTTGGTGTGACGCCATCCAGTGGCATTTCAACAAATACCCCTTCCTCTCCGTATTGTTAGCCTCCTTTCTTCTCTCACTGAGCTGTGGAAGAGGTGGGGGGGGGGGCAAGAGGGTGATTGGTCACTGAGCATTTGGCACCCGGGCACCTGTACCTCCATGGCACCCCCACCTCACCCCGACTCTACTTCCCTTGATATGCATCTCACTGCCTCCATCAGTAGCAGCTCCCATGATTCCCTTGTTTTCCAGACCAGCCAGCTGTGGAATGCACTGACTTGGCACTCTCCGTCTGGGCTCTAAATGGAAATGGCCGAGCTCCATTGTTCTGTTACATAACACCTCTCTGAATAACTAAAGTTAATACCATTTCTCAGTGTTGACAGCAGCTGACTCCTGATGTCCATTCTGTTGCTCACAATATTACGACCTGCCATGATCACACTACTGTGATGATAATAGAATGACTAAAGGTTATGTTGTTTTTTTTTTCCATGTCAGTGTTTGTTCAGTTGACATCTTTCCGTATCTTGTTTGGTTGCACTACCAGACTGTGATGACAGCCACACGGTGCCAGAGATAACTTCTAACACCCGCATTATGTCATTTGCGGCGGAGGCAACAATATACGTTGGTTATGAAGTGCCAGTTCAGAGAAGTGTTAATCTGGTGATAATCCCTGGGCTTCAGCGTGAGATTGGCATCCAGTTATCTTATCGGACACCAACGCCTCTTCTCTCTCTCTCTCTCTCTCTCTCGCTCTCTCTATATCTCTCTCTTGTTTGCTCTCGCTTTCCATCTCTCATTCCCTCCCTCTCTTATGTTCCAGCTATATATAGTTGCTGCTGGGTGCTGGACTTGCAGCACTACACCATTTTTTTTTTGCTCTCTTCTTTGGAAGGACCCCAAAAATAGAGAGGACTGCATTGAAACTCTCAACTAAATAGATATTTATAGGCTTTTAACACAGAACTAGCCTAATCACCCCGAGCACGTGAGACTGTTGCTTTGGACCAAGCAGGAAGGGCAGAAAATTGGATGTGGACAGTTAGAACTAAGTGCTAAAACCCTTGACAAGTCTAAGCCATCTGAGAAGAGTTCCTCTGCTCTGTCAGCTGGTGCTGAAGCCTGATTAATCCACTTAGACTAAACACATACACAGCTATGCTAATGCTGACGGCCAGGCAAAGCAAGGCATACTATACATACACAGAGGATGGCGGGGCGAAGCCAAGAGCCCATTACAGGCTTGTGGTTGAGCAAAGATGGGTCACGTTGCTCACTGGAGTAGCAACCTGCCAGCGACCTGTCTGTGGCATTTTTTGTTCAATTTAGCAAATTGCTCCGATAGACAGTCTTTAGTCAGCTGCTCAGTGTGTTCTCTTGAAATTGATAAATGTTTTACATGGTGTTTGCTCTGTTACTGGCAATAAACACAGTGAACCGAGGTATACACTAACTCCAACCAGTGTGTTGCGTCAACCATGTAAGGGAAGAGACTGGTTTCATTGGCATCAAGTACCAACAGTCTAGTGCTAGAGCTGTGATCTGCATATTTGAGGAGTTTAGAATGATCAATTGAAATTCTAATGCAGCACTGTATCATTACAATGAAGTACCTCCATTACAATTTATGTGCAAGTTTGGCCTTGCAGTTCAGTGTCTTCGCTGTCCTTGTTGTTAACCTGAAGTAGCACTAGTGGTCCGGACAGACACACGCACTTATGTATCGCAGATATTAGCCTGCCGGCAAGCATGAACACCAGATGGTTTTCATATTGGGCTTGCTGCACAGGTAGCAGATGGCCCATCACTTCATATCACCCTCCAGCATCCATACCTGGGAGTATTGGTCTGGACGTGGACATTAGAAAATGTCTCTGAGGGAAAACAGAATATGTATGTACTGTAAGCAACACGGGTGTGGTTTTAAATGAGGACACAATTTTATTTCTCGCCAGTCAAAATGTACTGTAATCCTAGATTAGTAGAAAAATAAATGACATTAGAGCAATGAGAGAGTTTTTTTTCATTAAGTTGTCACAGTCTATGCAGTCTGTGTAATCAAGAATTGGCCTTTACCAGTCAACACACTGCAGATGTAATCAGGATTTTTTTAAATTAAGCAGCAGCTGTTGAGTCTGTCAATTTAATTCGGCTCATACTGAATAATAGTATAAATTCCTTTCTTTTGCCTTACACTGCATATATGCATGTGTAGCAACTGTTGCATCCATTTAACAGCTTAAGAATATTCTTAAGACTCCTGTACAATAACAGTGGCTACACAAGTTGATTTATTAGCCTATTTGTGAAAGTCAACACTTGGCTGCAAAACATTAGGCATGCTGATGCCAATAGACATTAAACCAAGATGTTGGGTAGTAATAGTTTAGTATTTTTTCTTTTACAAACAAAATAAAACAATTGCAGGTGTAGTAAGGGCAAGGGCAAAGCATTTGTTGTAGGTATTGGTTGAAAAGACACTTAATGTTCGTTATGAATGAGGTGCTTCTGAAGGCATTTTGTAATTGTCTTTGGTGAAGGAAAAATACTCTTAATTGTTTCTCCAAAAGGTTTCAAATGTTAAGGCTCAGCAATACTTACCACTCAGAGTACCCATTGTGGCTTACAACATTAATTTGTCTGAAAAACTTTTAGAGGCTTTCACAAGTGTCCTACGTAGAATCTTCTCAGAACGTACTCTTGTGTGTACTCTACACGTACTCTAAACTTGAGCTCTTGGTTCTGATATTTTCAACTTTTGGCCATAGTTGATAGCCCTTGTAATATGTAATGCTGAACTCGAGATTCTTTCATGGAGACACTACCCTTTGCAATGCATTGAGGGGTCTTTGTTCTTTGGTATCTTTTTGGTTTTGACCATGTTTCTTCTGCCTTAGGTTGCCCTCTATAAGACTATCCCCACGCGGCTCCTCTCTAGAGCATGGGGTCGGTTGAACCAGGTTGAGCTGCCTACCTGGCTACGGAAGCCCATCTACAGCCTCTACATCTGGACCTTTGGGGTCAACATGAAGGAGGCGGCCGTGGAGGACCTGCATCACTACCGCAATTTGGGCGAGTTCTTCCGAAGAAAGCTCAAGCCACAGGCGCGGCCAGTGTGTGACTCCCATTGTGTGGTAAGTGTGTGTTTGTGTGTGTGTGTGTGTGTGTGTGTGTGAGAGAGAGAGAGAGAAAGAGAGAGGTTGTTTGTGTGAGCTTAGGAATCAAATCTGTATTGATGTACCCCATTTGTATTCCCAACTTTATGAACAAATGAGGATTTATGTTAATGTCTAGAAACAGAAGTCATTACAATACAGATTGATGCACCTGTATCTGTATATGCTCTATGTGGTCTAATTTGTCAGGAATGAAAAGTTGTCTGTGTCTAGTTGATGTAATTTAGTGTCCCCAGCCCTGTGAGTTATGAAAGTTTCACTGATTGGTTGTTTGGCTTCTGTTCTCAGATCAGCCCAGCCGATGGGAAGATCCTGCACTTTGGGCGCGTGAAGAACTGTGAGGTGGAGCAGGTGAAAGGGGTCACCTACTCTCTAGAAACATTCCTTGGGCCTCAGACGTTTGCTGAGAGCATAGCTCTGAACAGAAGTGAGTATCTCTTGGTCTCTCTCTCTCTTTGACCTCTTTCTCTCTCTTTATTTGTTGTTGGTTGCTCTAATACTGACTCTTTCTCTCTCTTCTCTGTCATTCACACTCTCTCCCACCTCCCTCTATTTCATGTTTCTCCATCTGCCTCACATCTTTTAATGTTTCTCTTGCTTCCATCCTGTCCACTTCTTTTGTTTTGGTTAATTGTGGTGGGTGGCCTTCAGTAATGTCCACTCCAAAGGATCACCTGGTTGTACAGTTGGCCTAAAACACTTGTAAATAGCTTAATAGGTCATTTTTGTACGATTAGACCATTGATCCAGGTCCTCCCTTTTTAGTTAATCCTGTGTAATCCTTCATTTATCCCTCTCCTTTCAATACCCCACCTAAATGTGATACTCTCTGATCTTGTACTCCTTTTGGAAAACAAGATTTTGATAATCAGTGGGACTCACCTGTTTAAATAAACAACAGATAAATAATTGAGTAAACAAATGGAAATCTCTGTGTGCTCTCCTCAGATGAAGACGACCCGTCGTCTTTCCAGGACCTCCTAGTGAGCAAGGATGGTAATGCACTCTTCCACTGCGTGGTGTACCTGGCTCCCGGGGACTACCACTGCTTTCACTCTCCAACAGACTGGAGGGTGGCTCACAGAAGACACTTCCCTGGTGAGGGCCTTGAGACAGTCATGCTAGAGATATTCAAAAATTATAAAAATTATATAATTAAATTATAAATTACAAATTCTCTCCAATTTGTGTCATTGAAGTGGGGAAAGAGAAACAAAATAACAGAATTTGGGGGTTTTATTTTGAGGGTTAGAAATAAAATATCACTTTGCATATTTAAACATACAGAATTGTTGTGGTGTTTGTAGTGAACAGGGGGATATTTCATGTTGATCTGCATTACTTGAATTAGTTTGTCCTTTTCACTTGTACTGTCTTGCATACATAAGTGACACTCGTCCTAGTAAAGCTAAAGATGTAAGATAATTATCCAAAATTGTTTTACCAAGTGGTAACAATTTTTGAAAAATGTCAGTATTTGATGCTGGAGATTAGGAGAGGTTATCTATATATGAATATTTTCATATTGGCCTTTTCTGGTACCACACACCCAAACTTAGGGTTCTAACAGAGAGGGCATACAATCGCCCACAAAATTTCACATCTTGGTTAAGTTGTTAGATGGGTCCTGGGCAGTGATCGTGTGGTGCCAACAGACCTTCAAAATCAAAATCACCTAATTATCCGGCACAGACTTCCCATATAATTTGGATGCCATGTTTGATATTGTTTATATATGGTTATATCCTGGTGCTGGTGTTATTTTTTATGTGGTTTGTGTGCCCGTGTGCCCCTTAGGATCCCTGATGTCTGTAAACCCTGGTGTGGCCCGTTGGATTAAGGAACTCTTCTGCCACAATGAGAGGGTGGTGCTCAGTGGGGAGTGGGCTCATGGTTTCTTTTCCCTCACCGCTGTGGGCGCCACCAACGTCGGGTCCATCCGCATCTACTTTGACAAGGTCAGTACTTGCATTAGAGTTAGTCTCAGCTTAAGTTAGAGAACAAGTGAACAATTCCATGCAAAGGTCATGCTTTGTCACATTCCTAACGGAAATAAAATGGCACATGCCGTAAAACTTATGTCCAATTGTGAAATTGCCCCTACTTATGTTTGAGACAGACCTTTTAATCATTCTGGTGAAAACTTTTGCTCTCAAAAAATTAAAACATTTAAAACAGTGTAAATATTCTCCCTCATAAGACTATTCACCAGGAGATGGAAACGGGGACAAATGAAACATTCCGGTTTTCTCAACAGAAAGAATTATTGCCTGCACCATTATAGTATGTTAATTTATAATCAAACAGAGAGGGAAGGAGTATTAGCTTTCAGTCTTTTACAGCGTTTTTGTAAATAATGTTTGATTAAAAGATGTTTCATTCATCTCGATTCTCCCATTACAGGCAAACCTCATGCCCACAGAGAGATTAGACTGAAAAGATGACAGCAAAACATATACATAGTATGACAATTTATATTCAAACAGAGAGGGAAAGAGTGTTTTTAACTAAATAGTTAAAGCTAAACATTTTCTCTTTTCTCTTTTGTCTAAACAAGAACACAAGTATACAACTTTCACAAGGCAAAAGAGACGATGGTCTGCTTTAGCCTGAAGGCTTCATAAATAGACTTTTTGTGCAGGGAGCAGCATAGTAGAACTGGATTACAGGTGACTGGATGTGCTTCAAAAAGCAATTAATATAGCACATTTTTCTACACAGTCAGCCCATGGTTGAGGTAGGCTAAATGTAAACATGCTGCGCACTTGCCTGTTCATCGCTCTCCTGAGACAGGGAGGCAGAACCATCCTGTAGCTGCTCAACTGAACAACGTATGACAATTGTCATGGTAAATGTCGGAAACATTTCTGGCTATGTAGAAAACATGGTTGCGATCTCCCAAGGCAGAGGTGAGGGTGGAAATGCACCAGTGTAGCCTTGACTACTCTCTGCTTTGGCTTATGCCAGTGCTCATTTCAGCGTTTGTTACAGTTACAGATCAGCTGACCTGAAGCTGTGGATCTCGCAGAGTGACTGAACATCCTTTAGGAGAGTTTATGTAGCCAAAACCAAAAAATCAGACCAAGTCCAAATCCATAACCAGACCCATCCTGTAAATGGGACCAATGTCAGTTTGGGACTCAGCTATAATTTCAGGTTTTACAGAGTTTTTGTGATCTAAATAGTTGTATAAAGTTTGAGGAGTACTCTGCATTGTTGTTGCAGTTACATGAAAGAAATATAGAAAATATTTAAATAATACTCTGACAATGCTGGAAATTCACTAGATTGCCTTCCCAGCACCACAGTACATCAGATAGCTGTTGCTGGTAAGGCTGTAGGAACGAAATCAAGTTCAGGAGTAAGGCCTCTATCATCAGTGACAGGATTCTTTTCCAGGTTTAGGAAATTCTTTGGCCATGTATCAGCAAACACCGTTTGTGCTGAGTCAGTAAGCATGTAGCCTAGCCTGTCAGTTCACATACAGCAGCAGTGCTTTGATCAGTCTGTAGCTACACAAATGGGTCAAATTTTAGCCAAAGACACACATTAATGGGCTTTTGGTCAACGGGTCTTTATTTAAGTTAAAGTACCAGAGAGGTAATGTAATGTGTTTTGGCAGTTTAATTGGAGAGACATGCTGTGTAGGGTGTTCTTAGATTTATT
Source organism: Tenualosa thibaudeaui (assembly GCA_027481765.1). Taxonomy (NCBI): domain Eukaryota; kingdom Metazoa; phylum Chordata; class Actinopteri; order Clupeiformes; family Clupeidae; genus Tenualosa; species Tenualosa thibaudeaui. The sequence continues at coordinate 955,348 of JAIFZK010000114.1, read as the reverse complement.
TGCTGAGTTTCAGGTCCACATTACTAAACTATGTTGTTTATTGTCATGACAGCACCTAATAGGAAGGACAAGTGACCATCACATATCCTTCAGAGTGAATTGACACCAGAATTGATTTTAAAGTTGAAAGTTGATTGGTGTTTTGCTGATCTTTTTATCCAAAATGACACAGGCAATGTGGGACTTGGGAATCAAACCCAGATCGCCCAACTGTCAGTTTGGCAACATAGCTTCACCATGCCCAATTTAAGCATATGTTAATAATTAGGAAAGAGATCATATGTAAAATGTTACAACCGGTGTAAAATGACTAAGATGCAACATGGATCAGACCGATATTCAAAACTAGCATGTCTGAAGTCTGAGAAGGTGTGATAATGATATCTAAACAAATTACAGTATCTTGATCCATTGCCATTTCTTGCAGCCAAGCCCTGGACTTGTTTTGTTTCCCAAACAGGGTAGGACAATAAAGGGGCTTGACTATCACAAGTTGGAACATGTTGGTTTTGGCAAAACTTTTCCTGCCATCAGCTGTTGTTCAATAGTTAATGGTGTAGTCTGCAATACTGGCAACATTTGAAACTCTAACAGAGATATATAGTCTGTGTTAGTGTTGTCCTCAATCTGGAGTGTTTCCAGAGCGGTATGTTTTTGCAGACCAGAGTAGTTTTAGAAACTGTAGGCTGTTTGAGGTTTGAACTGTAACTATGGAGGAGTCACTCCAGTTCCTGGATAACCATGACAAGGTCTTCACCTCATCCTTCCTGTGTGAAGTAATTTGACTCCATTAACATAGAGCTGATCCAAAAGCCTAGCTGACCCACACTAACCCCCCTTGTCACTGCACGTTATTAGCAATGGCCGGCCAAGGTTAATGAGATCTCGTCAGACAAGCAAGCATCCGCCTCACAGAGCTTATGCCTCTCAAGCGAGCGGAATCCTCCTTGTCAGTCCCGACCAAGAGCAAATGCATTGTTTTTATTTATTTATTTTTTTTATTTATTTTGCTCTTGTCATTTAGCCTTGTAGCGTTTTGGACTTCCATTGTTCTAATGCAATCTTAATGGTATTTGTAAACTTTATGTAATACATGTTGTAGGCAGGAGCATACTACAAGCACAAAAGTGAGCCACTGACCTCGTTCTGACTGCCGACTGTTTAATCTATTGAGTCAAGCCCTCATCCCATCGTTATGTAAAGATGTGGGTCATTAGGTGACATGATGCATCAGGGTTAATTGCTTCACCTTCCCTTAGTTTACGTGTGCTCGACTGACCCAGCCGCCGACAACGAGACACACCGACAGCACACACCGTTCCCATTTGTTTATATTTTAAAGGAGCGAAAACTCCACAACCTCGTTAGGTGATGTGTGGCATGGCTTCAGGAGTTGTTGTGCCTTTCAGTTAGTTTTTTCCTCAACCCCCCTCCTCTTGTACCCTTGTGTTTTGAAATCTAAAATGAATGTGGATATTGGTAAGTCGTTGGAATTGCTGTAATAATACATGAAAGCACTTTTTGGCGCTCCAGGGACTAGGATTGGCATAATTCTCCTTTACGATAACGTTCGTCTTTAGGAGTGCACTTAGCTGATTTGATATTGAATGTCCTGTTGGAGTCACAGCATTAGGTCAAGTCTAAGCATTAGTTTCCATGGGGATAAATGCATTCTGAGCTAACTGCTGTCTCTATCTCTTTCTCTCCCTCTCCCTTCCTTCTCTTTTTCTCTCTCTCTCTCTCTGTGCAGGAGCTACGCACTAACCTCCCCCGCTACAGCAAAGGCTCTTACAACGATTTCAGCTATGTTTCCAACAACAACCAGGAGGGCATTTCCATGCGAAAGGGTGAGCACCTGGGTGAGTTCAACCTGGGGTCCACCATCGTCCTCCTGTTTGAGGCGCCAAAAGACTTCACCTTCAACCTGAAGGCGGGCCAGAAGATTCGATATGGAGAGCCCCTAGGGACCATGTGATGGTGGCTGGACATCGTATCAAGTTCACAGTGAAATGTCCAAGGAACATAGATGGGGACACTGGAAATGTGTTTGTGCAGATGAGATAAGGGGCAGAGATGACGTGTCAAAAAAAAAAAAAAAATACAAGTTTAACAGGACACTGAGATTAACACAGATTTGCACAGAAAGGTGTTACGTATTTACACAGCGGAAGTTACTACACATGCCATTCACAGATACTGACACACACACACTCATACACTCACAGACACACACACATATATACATCTATACACATATTCTCACACACACACTCATGCCACCATGGTTGCATTATAACCACTGGGACTCCTCATCCATTTCTGGAGGTTTTCTGTAACCTGCTGAAAGCTTTTTGTTGTCGTTGTTGTTGTTGTTTGTGAATTCCATGTCTAAAGAAGAGTAAGGACCATCAAGGTGTTTTGGCTGTCTTGGTAACATACAAATGCCATCCAGCTTTTTGGTTTAACCTATTTTTGTATTGTTTTTTTCTCCACCCATATTGCCTTTTTGTCAGGAGGAGGGTTATCTATCTTCTGCTTTGAAGGATGATTGTCTGCGGCTGTCAGACGAAATGACGAAAGCAAAAAAAAAGTGAATAGACCTCTTCACAGTTACTTGTGAATAGGGCTCTAGCACTAACACTTCAACACACATACAAGTACTTGGTAGAAAACCAATTGGTGGAATGTACCATGCAGAGACAACCAGCCTTGTTCATTCCTCTCCTGCCATCTGTTTTTCCCTTCCCCTTCATCCCTTGCTCCCTTGTTCCGTCTGTCACCCTTTCACCCTCCCTCCGTCCACACCATGTCGAGCCCAGCTAGTGAACCCATAGGAAATCAGTCTCCATTTTTTTTCCAACCATCTTGAATTGGCCTCCATGTTTTTTTGGGGGTCTCTCTCAGACTGCAGCATCCTGCTTCAGTTGAGAGAGCCATTAAATCAGCCTCCACGTATAAGCAACCACCACTGCCAAATGAATTTGATCTCTAGCAATAGATGTGCAGGTGTCTTGTTTTTTTTGTTGTTGTTGTTGTTTTGTTTTCTGCTATTCAGATACACATGTGAAATAACCCTGTGCTAAAACATCAAAAACATCTGTACACAAACAGTTTACATGTGTAGGTCTACATGGATGGATATGTAGATGGTCCTAAGTTGCAAACTAGCACTTATGGCAAAGGATTAGATGTATGGGCAGTGTTTGCACCAGATCTAGACATATGAAAGAGTTGAGGTGACAAAAATACCAAATTCAGTGTGAAGGAAATTGATGTAATACATGGTTTACATTATTAATCACAATGAATGACAGATTTAAAAGGATCTATTTTTCCAAGAATCATATGAAGTTTTGGGGAATGGCTTATCTCCGTAATGATTGTTCACATAGTTTGAGGGCTTCAGTGTTGGAAAGGCTTATCTTTTACTTGTCATATTTTACTGTTTCTTTTGCTGATGTTTTTTTTTTTCTTCTTCTTTATCGTGTGTGTGTGGTGCCAAAAAATACCAGGGATTTTTTTTAATTCTCTTCTTACTATTTTTTGGTTTGTTTGTTTGTTTGTTTCTTACTTTTAATTTCTGCTTTGAATATGTTGGAGCTCACTTTGTAGTAAAGACTTCACTGTAGTAAAGAGGGAGGCAGTCGAGCAGAAGGGAACAGACTCCCATCTGTCTCGGATATTATCGTCAGCAGAACTCCTGACTGACCCGGGCCCCTATTGAACTCGGTGGGCAGGGACCGGTCCAGGGGAACTGTGGTGGTGGGGGGTGAGGGCACAGAGGTATGGAGGAATGTGACTGGGGCGGAATGGAGTTCCGAACGCTATGTTCTACGGAAGTGCCGCAAACCAAACACCGGGTCTTGTTAGCACTGGGTTCCAGCCTGCGACACTCTACTGTTTTTATATGTAAATTGTAAGATACTTGAATCATATGACTCATTTAACACTGCTTAGATTTTAACGGCAAAGTAGTGCTAAATGCAAGAAATGTCATTAATAATAATTTTTTGCGTATTCTTAATAAAAATGTTCACAAAATGCCTGTGTGTGTATGTATGTATGTATGTATGTATGTATGTATGAATGATAGATGGATGTGTTTTTGTGAGACTGAGACAGAGGCCAAGTTGGTCAGCTTTGACATAACAACAGCACACAATCCCTGCTTTCTCTGCAGTGGAAATTCACAAGGCGACATGCACTTAATTTTCTCATCTGAAAGAAAACAAATGATGCCCTGGCAACCATCCTGATGACATCATTTTATTCTTGACTGACACTGTATATGAGCAAACAACTGACCTCAGAATTTCCATACATAACAAGGTTTTTGGGTCATATTGTTATTAGTCTAAGAGCTTTGGTATTGCCAACAGCGAGGACCAGGACAAGAGGATACGCTCCCTGGACAGGCCAGTATTTGTATCACAGTCGCCCTCTGCTGGTGCTTGTGCATCCTGCACTAACAAGATCAGTGGATTTAGTCATGTTCTTTTTTTTGCATCAGTGCATCGCAATGTGGCAGCTTAAACATCATGACATGTCAGCTATGTCTGGTAATTGTTTGTCTCTTCGCGTAAACAAAAGGATGTTCAACTGAATGTGGCTGAAGGAAAACGTAATTTGTGTATGTTTTTTTTTTAAATCACGTAGTGTGGTTCAGTAGGTCTTTTTAAAGGCACAATTGGTCTAATGAAAAAAACAACTCCACTTCCCATTTGAAAGCAGGTCATGGAAAAGGCTAAAAATATTTCTGACTTTTCACAATTACAGTTACTGTCACTAACAATAAGATCAGGATAGCTGCAGTTAAACCTCTGTCAATTCTGAAGTTACACCACAGTCAACATTTTCCTCTGGAAGAGGTTGTCAAATGGCTGAAATTTGAGAAGTTTGAGATTCAAAGATCTCACAACTATGTGCTATACATAACATTCTCTCCTAGTTGCTTTCCACCAGCTTTCCTTGGTTAAGTAACCTTGGTAGAATGTAAATGTTAGAAAAGCACACACACACACTGTCTAAACAATGGGCTCCAGGTCCGCCTGTCTCAAGAGCACTCCAGGGGGAGACTTCTTGAGCAGATTAGATCTGTAGCTGGGGACACGTCACCACAGCGATACGGCCAAGCACTGTGACTATGCAGGCAATCCTGTTCCCATGGACAGAAATGTTAGTCATGGTTGATGCATGTTTCCCTGTCCCGAGGGTAGCCCTGAGCATTGGGTTTTTTGAGCTATGTGGTCAAGCTAAATAAAGGTGTGTGTGTTTGTCTGTCCATGTGTCTCTCTGTCTGTCTGTCTGTGTGTGTCTATGGGTAATTATAAATGTTTGTGATGTGTGTAGGTATGTGTGAAACAAGGTGACTGTAGATGAGGGTAGACAGGGTGGTTAATATGGCAAGCAGAATGAAAGAGCGAAAGCCATGCAGATTTTGGCAAAAAAAAGAGAAGAAATAAAGCCTGAGAGAGAAAGAGAGAATGAGTGACATTCCTGAACTGACTGGGGCGACTCCAGCCACACCTCCTCAAGGGTTTCGGCAGCAGGCGAAATGCCACAGGGACAAGGAGGGGCCAAACACTCCCCTGTCTCTCTCTTTCTTTCTTTCTCTCTCAAACATCAACTATTTGGCGGTGGTCCCCTCAGTCCAGGCACAGACAAGAGCAGGTGTGGTGGCCTTGTCCCACAGGTGTGCTGTAGATAAGATTCACCATACAGTACAAGGCACAGAGAGCAGCCCCACATGGAACAAAGAGGACGGGTGCTGCCTGTGACAGTTTCACTCAGCCAACACCTTAGAAAGGTGAGTCTTACAACATTTCCGAGAGCTTCTAATGTTTGTAGACTCGTTTATTTTCTCAATCTGTGTGCACAAGAGGAATTGGACAATTGTGTTTTTAACTTGTATTGGACAATTGTGTATTTCACTTATTCCGATATATGTAAACATGTTATATGTAAACCAACAGCCAGTATGGGAGAGGTTGATAATGTTGGAAGAACAAAGGGATTGAAATAGCTTTGAGATTAATGCCCAGTCCTGACGCAGATGAATCTGGTTCTGATGTGTGAGAAAGCAATGCCAAGTACAGACCAACATATTTATTAATCTGCTGTATCAAAACAGAGGAAATGAGGAAAAGAATAAACTAAATGCCGTTTTATTGTTTTAGTATGATTTGTGTTCACTGATTTGTTGCTTTTGCTCAGTAATCTCCTCTGTAATCCTCAATCCCAGTTGTTTCAATTTACCAACATTTATCTTTCATACTTGTCATGGGCCTGTTTACACAGTTTGGAGTATCACAACAATGTTTAGTATTCTCAATGATTTATCTTTCATTTCCGCTTGTGGATCAATGAGGAAATCTTACATATCTAGTCATCTATCTGTGTTCATTCATCTTGTGTTCATTGTGTGTTATTTGGGCCAACAGGAATCATCACAACTATACATCACAGACCAAAACTTCAGTGCCGTACTTTATTTCCTTTGTCCGGAAGGCAAAGTGTTGGGCAAAGTGTAAGAGACAGGACCATTCTACAGTCCAGACAGCATTCCAAAAAGTGTCCTTGGCCTTGTCCGCTACACCACATCACCATGAATATCTCTCTGGAAAACCCTTACGGCAGTGTCACCATCCCACGTGCCCACCTGCGCACCAGTGACGACAACAGCACGGTAATCATCAACCCCATGGCTCTGGAGCACAATAACAGTGCCAACCCTTACAGCATGGAGACTAAGAACGGCACCCAGAACCCACCACCCTATGGAGGGGAGGGTGGCTACACTGTTAAGGAGGATGATGAGGAGGTGGGCCGTTGTAATTCCTGCTGCCGACGCTGCCGACGCAAGTGACACGCCAACAGCACCTCAGGGTTTCAAGCCCCTTGGGAAAGAATGGATGACCAGTGGATGTGGGTCTTGGACAGTGGTCCCATTCTCTCCATGGAAAAAGACCATGATTATGAACATCCCCAATGGCAGGGGCTCTGGCCAAAGCTGTATTTATATTAGGACTAAGTGAGAATTATGTTCAGCATGTCACAACCAATTTCTTGAGCCACATTCCTGTTGTCTTCTATAGTTAGAACAGTGCCATAGTTACAAAACATTTGTATTATACTTGGGTAGGGTATTTATTTATTATCTTTAAAGTGCCTTGTAGAACAGATTTGTGGCCTTACTTTGTGGTAACAGTCATTTTTACGTTGTTAAAAGTGTTTATTTATTAGGGCGTGTCTGGCAAGCTGCAGTTCCAAGTTGATGAGCAAATGCTCATGCATAAGACAATTGAACCCCACCTTTGGGTTGTTACCATGTAAGTACATGTACCATGTAACAACATGTTAAAACAGTATCAATGTTATTGAATGTACTAAAACAAATTGGAGTATTGTGATCTCCGGTTTCAATGAAGGTATCTTTCCCCACACAAAAGAAAATGCACGTGAACTTTTCACAACCGTTTGGGGTTGTAGCTGAAGAATGTAGGAAACTGACAGCTTCGTGGTTTCTGGGTGTCTTCTTGGATGAGTTCCTTGTTAACCACACCCCAGCCGTTGAAACTACACCACTGCGGCCCATCCACCCACTGCAGTCACAGACACAGACACTCATTCACCTGTCGTTAAAAGGATGATGACAAGCCTCCTGAGAGGAGGGAAGAACTATGTGCTAACCAACCTTTGGCTCTCCACCAGAGGCATCCGCCTCATATACCTGGAATTAAATACAGAGGAGGGGGCCATATCTGAGTGTTTGGAGAAACATAATATTGAGAGATTTTTTTGATTATCTTCATATAAATTGTTATAATAAAACAATTGTTCCCAAACTTTTAATTGGCCTATTGAGCACCCACTGCCCCATAGACAGCTTGCTGTAATATATTTTTAATTTTGCAGCATAAACAAAATGTGAACTGATATTGGTAGATAACCATGTAGTAGCAATTGTGTTGTATTGGGGATAATTTGAGTCTAAGATCTTTTTCCACGTAGAGTTTGTACCTTAACTTTATGCTGGTGAGACCTGAGAATCTATTCACAGATTTATTTTGTGTACCCCCTAGAATTGATCCAAGTCCCTCAATTTGACAACCACCGTAATGAAAGCATATTTCTTATATGCTAGGCTGAGAATGTGGTTTAACACTGATTAATTGATAAGGTCACTGTGCCATTTATGACCATGGATCCAATTCTAAGGTGCTGGCATGCAGTGAGGAAGTTTATGTGATCATGGTTTGTCACAAGCTGGCAAGAGCAGTCACATTGCAGCAGAACCGGTTTTAAAAAAGACAAATCGCTGTGGTGTTCTTTCTAGTTTGGCAAGTCAGGACAATGAAGGAGTTGAGTTTCACTCATATTTGATTGTGACCTCTTGGTAATTTCCTTGTTATTAAAAATGAGGATTTGCTTTCAACTTAACTGACATCCATTTGTTAAGATCAGGGGTAAAAATAGCAAAGTGGCTACTACGTCAAAGGCCCATTTATGGGTAGCAGACAGAGAAGGTGTGTATTAACTTACAAATCAATTGACATAATAGTAGGTTATATGCCCAAATTGTCATGAATATGTTTGTGATTCATGGTCACTTGACCATATGTTATCACATTATATTCTTTTATTGGGTGTGTCTTGTCAACAGAACATGCCATTGACATTACAGTCATGTTACTAAGTGAAAAACAAACAAAACTAAACAAACAAACAAACAAACAAACAAACTAAACTATGGAATATTTTATTGGAAGAGGAGCAAGAAAGTATCACAGCTTTTTTGTTGTAATGGATGGAACAGTTCAACAAGTCACAGTAAAACAGGCCTTGTATTAGCCACCCACCCACCTCCACTTCCTTGTCATTGTGCCTCTTTTTAATCCACACTAATTCAATTCCCAAATATATAATCTAATCATAGACCAGCTCTATTGTTTGCTGAATGTTTTTTGGTCTCTAATAGAAACATAATAGACTTGTCGTTTGTCTTGTCTTTGGCCAGTGGCTTGTTGGCTGGGGCCTTCAGAGGGGCTGGAGTGATTTTGGAGAGCTGGGGGGGGGGGGTTCCATGAGAACAGCACAGCCACAGAGAAGAGGTAAAGGACAAACAGAGGTTATAAACACAAGAAAGCACTAAGTGTGTGTGTGTGTGTGTGTGTGTGTGTGTGTGTGTGTGTGTGTGTGTGTGTGTATGTGCGTGCATGTGTGCATGTTCATCTGTCTGTGTGAGGGCAGGATAGCATTTCTGAACATCATCAGCTTTGCTGACAGTATAAACATGAGGTCATGGCTGAAAATAAAGAATAAAGAACCTTTCAAGTATTTTCTAGTCAACACTGAAAATTCAAAATTTGTGTAAATGAATGAAATATAAATGGATATAAATTTAAGTTTAAGTGTATATTCAATTACAGTCTGATGAGGTCTCAGGTTTTATATGCAGTTTGTGTTGTTTATTTGTACTTCTCAAACCTCTCAGGCCAGGTGTAGGGAGGAGCTGTCAGAGCCATGAGGACTCTTGAAGAAGACTTGACATGCTGTCGTCAGAGCAATATAACCATGCAGATTAGCAGCATTCCTGACTGCTGACTCCTGAGACAGAGAGAGAGAGAGAGATGAGGGTAGATGGGAAAAATGAAGATCCGTGTTCACATTCACACACTGCTTACATTTCATTGTCATTACTGTAAATAACCACATCACAACGGGAGGGGAAAGTGTCTGTTTTTTTCATGAATATGCGTCCATCAGCTAAAAAAGTTGCCATGTAAGTCACTGCATCTCCAGATCACAAAATACAGGAGACACTTGTCCAGGGGTTCAAATGAAGAACGATGATGAAATTTTGCATACATGAAACAAGATGATGCAGAACAATGCGGATTGGAGTGGGAACCAGTTTATCAGCTGATGGAAAGTTACATAAAACCTTGGACTATTTTTAGCCACATAAAAGGCAGATGCGCTACTGCTTTGCTTACAATGGACTGGAGTACATTGCATATACTGCAGTCAACTGAGAGTAGGACAGAGCTGCTCCGGCAGCTTTGAGCTCCCTAAGGAGATATGGTAGCCTACCTCCCAATGGTCATTTATATCTTATGTATGATTTATATATTTATTAACACCTCCAAGTGCTTGTCCTGGAGAACTATTTTGGTTCTGTCAGCAAAAAAATATGAAACCCCATATGCCTAGTTTGCCAACTAAAGAAGTAGAAAGGCAGAAAAAAATAGCCTCAATACAAGTCATGAAGCAGCACACTTCGTTCTGTTCCTTGTTCCATTAACCAGAAAGAATGGAGGTAGATGAACTCGTCTACCTCCAGGAAAAAGAGTAGGGTGGAGTGTGTGTGTGTGTTGCTTCTCTAAAAAAACTGTTTATTTAATGTTTATTTAACACTTACTAACTAGGTGTGGACCTCTGGACCTTAGCTGCATCACAGGTGATAAGCACTAAGTCCTGACCTATCACTCTGTGCAGAACCTGAGACCACCATGGCATTGTTGCTCGCAGGTTTTCAGCAACAATAGCCTTAATCTCCATGATAAAGGCAAGCTTTGTAAAGGCAGGACTCTACAAAGACTTTTTAGATATTGAAAAGCCAGACCTGGAAAGCATACAAAAGTCTTACTGGAACATCATGTCATTGTATTCTTAGAATGTAACATTAGATGCACTGGATTTGCTGTGGGTTCTTCTGTACTGTACTGCACTACTACAACACATCTATTGCACAATTGTATTTTTACACTACTACTTACATATATTTTTGAAAAACTCTAGACTCTGAAGTTGCTGCTGTTTGTATATAGCATTTTTTACACTATTACAACACATCCTTTCACACAATTACATTTTGCACATCATTCTGCACTATCACAACACATCATATTGATATTGATGATATTGATTGATATCATACAGTATTTTTTTTTTGCTGCTTGTGGCATTTTTGTATTTTTGTTGTGTGATTCTGTCTTGTTTAGTGTTTAGTGTTTAGTGTTGTTTAATGTCCTTCTCTGCTATGCACTGTTTTTCTTTAGTGTTAGTCACTGTCTTCTGTTGTGCATCTCTTCTTCACCATGGGATAGCGAGAAACATACTTTCAAATCTAGTATGTGTAGACAAATTATTAATAAAGCTGACCTGACTTAAAATGCAAGTTAAATATGTGCTGCCATCATGTGGATTCAATGGTAAACTACAGCAACACATTGCCCGACATCACAGCAGACAGGAAGACAGACAGAAAGACAGAAAGAAGTACACACAACTGAAAGTATGCTTGTGTAAAAGTGTCATTAAGTGTCATATTCAAAATGTACAATAGCTTGTCAAGTTTACACAGGTATAAATTGGCAAGGAAAAGTAACATTTGAGTTATCAGAATCTGATGCAACACTTCTGTGTTGACTTTGTGTCCATGGTAACCAGTTTCTGAGGGACTAAAGATAGGGTACGATCCTTTAGGAGCTAGATTAGCTTCATTAGTGACACCTACAGTTTAATGTCTCCCTCTGAACACCCTTGTCATCAGTGATTACACACCAAACATCTGATACCCCCAAATTCATCTGCTATGGTATGGACCTGGTGTTGTGGCAAAGGGGTCTGGATCAGACCATCTCAACAGCAGGAGTGGGAAGATAAGCACTTACTCTCCTGGTCTGTTTGGTTGTCCCACACTGATGACAGGCAGGTTGTGGGTGAAGGGGATCAGGTTGCAGAGTGTCCTTTGTTGCTTGTGTGTAAGGTGATCGGCCCACACAGCTCGCAATACTCCCACCACGGATGGGAGAACCACTCTCCCCTTTCACCCTCGCAGACAGTAGCGATACACACACACACACACACACACACAGAGTGCCATATGTTAAACTCTGGCTGTATTTGTGAGTGTCTTTCTGTCTGTATCATGATCCTGCATGTGCCTGAGTAAGTGTGTAAGTGAGTAAGTTCTATTCTCCTATACCCTTCTCAGCATCCCCTATCCTGATAATTTTATGGTCACACTTATTAAAGTGCTTTCTATTGTGAGATGAGTCTGTATCTGAAAACATATATTTAAAAACCACACAAAAAGTCTAAAGCATGCTAAACTTATCCTGCTAGTGTATGTACATATGTGACTGTGTAGGGGTGTGTATACTGTATGCCTGTGTATATATCTGTTTGAGTTCCTATGCCTCTGTTGCTATCATCCATCTTAATCTTTTAGTTCTCACACTTAGTAGCATACTTTCTCTCATGAGATAAGTCTGTTGTATGGCATGCTCATTCTCAAACTAGGTACTTTCGATTGTGAGACAAGTTCACATGTGTTGTGTAAGGTGTGTTTGCTGGTTGTGGAGAGACACATGGGAGTGAGCAGGTCTTAAATATTAAAGGGGGAAACTGTGCACTGTGCTGGCTGTCGGTGTGGACACACTGTTTGCCCTCCACTTGAAAGGAGCTGTGGTAACAAAGTAGGCAAACAAAGGCTAGACCAGTACTACAGGAGATATTAGGGACAGCCCTCTCAATATCTGAGTATGAGGGTGTGTGTTGGTGTGTATGTGTGAATGTGTGTATGTGCTTGGCTACCCTACATTCTGCAGACACGTACACACACATATGCATTCAGACACACAGACAGACAGGCGCACACATGCACAATCAGGTGAGTGCACGCACACACACACACACACACACACACACACACAACCACACACCTGACTGTAGGGTGGAAACAAGCAGAAGCCTCCCAGGACCAGAGTGAGTCTGGTTTGAGATGAGCTCCGCGGTGGGAAAACCTCACCAACAGTAGCACAGGGACACCAAGCGCCAGTAACTTGGGAGACCCAGCCAAACAGGGTGAGTCCACAAGATCAATAGTCTGTTACATGTCAGTGTTTAATGTAATAGTTTGATTTTGGCCTGACAATTAACCAATTTACATGTATATGAAATTATACACTGTGTTGTCTTGCGATTTTGGCTTACTATGACAGCTGACAGTATCTTGGCTTTGAAAGTTGCCATGGTCTTGTATAACAGATTATGCATTGTTTCAGTTTATAATGGTCTTGTATTATGTTACTTGTTCAGTTTCCATTTTGTTTGGTCATGTTTCTCATGCATTTGATCCAGTGTAGTTCCTCTATGTAAATTATTCATGTTTTGTTCCTATTAACCTCTGCTGTCACCAGTTCAGAGTTAAGATATGATGAGGTTACTGTATGGCTTTTTCTAATCTAACAAAGAAATAAATGTGAGTTTTCCTTGTTATAAAGAGCAGATTCATCAGTTCTCCCTTTAGTGAAAATCTGACTGGCATAGGTATAGTCCTTGAGACAGAAGGAATAGCCAGTACCATTTCAAGGGCATAAGTCTGATGTAGATCTTTCAAAAAAGTATATAAGTCAGAAAATAGCACTGGATTTGTGGGAGCTTGATTGGGTTTTGCCACACTGTCTATAATGTGCTACAGGAATGCATCACATTACAATATTAAATTGGATGTTTTCTGTACCTTATGAGGGCTACAAATATTTTTCCTTCTACCAGTCCCCATGAAATTGATCCATCAGTACTATTCGGTCTCATAGTGATTTTTGGCAAGGTATGCTCAATTAGAACATATACGACAGAATTGCATTCGGGGTAGATTCTTGTGTTTGATCAGTCTCTTTATGTCTGGTGTATGTATGTGCTTACTGTATTTGCATGAATACATTGCAGGTAAACAGGGTGAAAATCTTAACTAGACATTAACTAGACGTTAAATAAATGACACTGTCGACTAATATACATTTGTTTGCATACATTCCAAGCATAGTAACATCAAAAGTCTATTCATGATCAATTTTCACCTTTACCATAGATCTCAGACTGCAAATGCATTTTTTAGTTGTTGAATTCCTGAAATTATGGGTTTTGTTTGTGTCTTTTTTTGTTTAATTGTTTCAGAGTTTGCTTAAATACTGTATATGTGTTCCAGAATATCCCACAAACAGGCCTACATGAAGTCACCTCTATTAAAACTTCTGGCATATAAAACTGGAAACTTTGGTTTAGGTCAGAATTATTAAAGTGCTGATGTCTTGTTTAGAAGTGTACAAATATTGGAAACTGAAGTGCTCTTGAGCAAGTGTAGATGACTTGTCTTCACTGGTGACTGTACTTCTCATATCTTTGAGCCACTTCACTTGTACTTTGTAGAGACTTCTCCAGGCATTGGATTTGTGCTATCTCTCCAGTGGTAAGGTAAAGATTGTTTGGTGCTTGCAAAACTGTAAATCTGTCATCAGTGCCTATAAGAAAATAAATAGGTAGAGAGGTAGATAGATAGATAGATAGATAGATAGATAGATAGATAGATAGATAGATAGATAGATAGATAGATAGATAGATAGATAGATAGATAGATAGATAGATAGATAGATAGATAAATAAATAAATAAATAAATAAAATTGCCAGAAGCTATAAGCTGATGGTACCTTGTACAGGTTTCCCGATGGTATTAACTGGAAGGACTTAAGGGGATGAAGTCTACAATGTAAGGGATTGCATTCTGAGGTGCCTATTATCATGGAATAACTCCTGACAGACTGATGAGAGCCCGACACCTGCGGAGGGATCTTGAATCACTCTGAAGAGAGTTATTAGGTGTTTAGCTCTCCTTTCTAGTGCTTGAGTGCAGATATTGGTTCTTGACAATTATTTTGCTCTCTTCTTACTTTGCTTGGATTTGCTCTTAAAAGTAATGAAATTTAGGATGATATATACTAAAAGTTTGAAATAATTCAATGAGTCATTCATACTGTTAATATGTCCTCTCTGACATAAAAACTGCTAACTTCCCACAGCAGGAGCAGACATTAATGAGCCATTTTGTACTGTGAATCAGTGTGCTAGAAGGATGAAGATGTCTGAAGAATAGACTAATTGTAGCATGCAACCTAAACAAACTACATCACACTAATTACTAACTATAAACAAATAAGCCAGGATACAAAATGCAACAAAGCCTAATCAATGCTTAGCCTTAAGTTTGGTTATTTTATTTTTATACATATATTGATAATTTTTTATAAACATTATTTTTTTGTACAAATCAGAAAAAAAAATGCTCAAACACAGAGGTTGAGTTGATTGTATTGTGATTTTAATTGTGCAACAAAATGCTAGTTCACATGCTGAGAAACAGATATGTAACCACATTATTAATTGATTTATTTTAGTTAATTATAACCTCAATTGTTTTATGTCATCATTAACATCATTAATTATAGGTCAATACATATTCTAGTTCGGCACCACACTATACATTCATACATCAGTAAATAGATCCATTTGAAATGGCTGAGGTGTTGACTCACCTTGCACAAACAAGAGACCAGTCAAGAACAGGCAGCACTGATAGACATGCAGGGGACTCACTTTATAATTATAATTATTGCTTTAAAAAAAAAAAATACAATACATATACAAATACAATACATATTCATTTCCTCTTTCCGATCACCAGTAATAGATTTCAAAGAAAAACAACCAGCACAATGTCAGACACCACTGATCTCTCACTTTTTCTGCTTCTTGAGTTGTCTCTCTGCTGAGCTCCCCAACATGGTATATCACTGACACATTGGTGGACATTTATATCACAGAGAATTGTTTTGTCTTCCCTCTGTATGTTTCCCCCTTCCTGATATTAAATAGGTTTCTGTGTATTTCAGACCATAATTAAACATTGTAAAACATCAGCAATTGTACACCATTACTGAAAAAGTTATAAATGACCTTGATTTTGGCAGAACATTTTAAATCACATCACATCAAAGTGAAAAACAAAAAAAAAGACAGAAAAGTAAAGTTCATAATCTAACACTTTTTAGTGACATTCACAAAATTTTACTACATGGACTTAGAACGATTCATTCTATTAGTATTAGAACAAAGTTGTGACTCATCCAACTTTTACTAGCCTGGCTATGCCTTCCTAACACTTCCGCTTGATTACCATCTCCCTACAGAGCTAGTCTGGATTTGATTCCATTGAGCTTGTTGTCTGAGGAGGCATTTTAGCCTGTCCAATCAGTGAAGAGAGGGAGGCATTGTGAATGCAGAGCTAGAATGCTATCAGTCAAGGCAAGCTATCAGTCAGGGGCTGATTCAATCTTTTTCAAATCTCACTACCAAATGTACAGACCCTCTGTGTAGAACGAGTGTCTGGCTTTATTAACAAGCTAAACTTTTACCAAACTGGTAATACCAATAAAGTGACTGGACCAAGGACTTGAGACCAAAAAAGCTCACAAGGAAACAGAGAGATACAGGTAGAGGAGACACAAAAGGGAGAAAGCATCAGAAGGCTTAACTGTTTCCTGAAATAAACAGAGCACCATGTCTGAGGAAGATGCACCGGTCCCAGAGGCTCCAGTGGAGGGCAGTGTGGAGCCCGCAGTTGTGACTCCGTCGAGAGACAGCCGAAAGTTGGATTGCATTATCTGCTACAGCGCCTACAACCTGAGCGACCGGCTGCCCCGCAAGCTCTACTGCGGACACACCTTCTGTCAAGCGTGCCTGCGACGTCTGGACACCATCATTAATGAGCAGGTGACCGTCAAAACACACACACACACACACACACTCCCTCCAGTATTTTTTAAATATTCTAAAGTTTGTGTGCTTGTGTGTTATTGAGATGTTATGGCAGTTTTGTTAATATTAGCAATATACCTAATCTGTGTTTTTATAATTACTGTTTTCATGCGAATTATAATTATTGCTTCATTGAAGTGCTTTGGACAAAGGCTTCTAGCCAAGATAATTTTCTTTTTCACAGCAGTTTAAAACTAGGCCTGTTGTCATTGTTTGAAGAGTTCCACTGTGAGGTTAATCAACACCTTTGTTAAATACCTTTGTTAAATATGTGTGTGTGTGTATGTGTGTCTTGTATGCTTATTGACCCAGAACCGCTCAGGTCAGGACAAGTCATGGACTTTCTCCCAGAGCACAAAGTCTAGTAGTCATCCATGTTTTACAATATTGTTGTCCAAGACCATGTCATAAATACAATCTTTTGAGAATTAACTCAGATGTGATAGAACATATTAAGACTTGTTTGTCTGTGAATGGGTAAGTCTTAGAGCTGTTCATCCAAACACAAACATAACACCGGTTAGTTTTCTTTTTTCCTCATCAGTGCCAGAGTGGCTGTAGAATTTAAATCCACCTGAGCAGGAGGCTGACCTGACAGACCTGAAACCTATATGGACTGTGGACACTGAGCTCACAGAATTAGTACTGAGAGCGGCATATGATACTATCACCACTTATAGACACAGGGGAAACAGACCTTCATTCTCTGTCTTCTTTTCTATGGGAATCAAACCAATGATGATAACCTTGATGTTGAAGGAATTAACACACTTTAAAGATGACTGACTTCTCTTGTCTATCTGACCCAGATGTGGATCCCATGTCCCCAGTGCAGACAGAACACTCCTCTGCCTCGTGGGGGCGCCAGTGGGCTCGACCTGGACCTGGCTGCTTTCTTGGGTGTTAAGGCTGAGGTGGAGGGCACTAAGAGTGGTAGTGGGACCTGGCACGGCGGACCCGGCAGTGGACACTTGGAGCCCAAGGCCTCCTTCAGCAAACAACCATCACCACCCATCATGGAGCAGCCGCCATCGGCTTGGGTGCAGGGAGCGCTGGCTGAGCCGCGCTTCCGCAGGAGCCCTTGCTGCCGACACTGCGTGCTGTGCTGCTGGTGCTGCTGAACGCACCATGGACAGAGACTCAGCGGATGTAGCAGACTGCATGTGTGCAGGCGCCCTACTGGCTTACTGTTCGCAGGAAAAGCATCACAAAAACAATCCAAGCCAGGCTCACACTACAGGTGTTTCAAAATATTTCCATCCTTTACATTAGCACATATATTAAGGCAAATCTCCACGAACCATTGTCTGAGGGGTCAGGGTACCACCACTTGCTAAATCTGACTTTTGACCACAGATGAAGAGGCATTTCAATAGTCCATCAAATGTGCATCTCCACAGGGACTGAGACAGAGTCAGACTGAGACAGTACAGCCCATTATCAGAGGCTGAGGTCGTCGTATGCTCCCTCTCTTCAGTTCTAAAGATACAAACGTAATGTCGGGGACTAATAAACGATATAAACTCTATACGGTGATCAACTGATTGTGCTGCTGAAAAACACAAGCGGCAGCACTGAAAAAGGGACTGCTACCGTAGGCCGGCTCAAACCAGTAGGGTCAAGCATGATTAAGGACAGATGTCTGTGAAATAGAGGCATATCTTGAAACAGCAAGTCTTTGAGTCCTTCGTGAGTGCAAACTTGATTAGCTTCATGACCCATCATCTAATGAACCTTCATGTTTCCGGTTTGTCCTGCTTATGCCTGGTGTGCCGCACTTACTCAGATGACAATTGAAGTTAATGCTTTTTGACTTCTGGGATTCTGCGACACTAGTTTTCTCAGGACTGCTGGTGAACAAATGTCCTCAGAAAGAGAGAAAAAATGAAAATCTATGTGCGTTTTCCACTCGTTTACACCACAGTGGTCTAAGAGGGCAAGAGTAAAAACTGCAATATAGAAGTCTCTTAATGTCTAAATGTGTTGGATGAATGCAATACTATCACAGTTTATGATTATATTTTTTCACTCACTAATTCAATTAATGCGGTATTGATTACAAAGACTTCTGACATTTTTTATTAAAAACAAAGGAATTGAAAATGTTGCATTTGACATTAGGCTTTGCATCTTTTTTTGTTTCCTAAAAATGTACAAAGGCAGGAGGCAAGAAACAATAGATTTTCCAGAATTACATGTGTACTCCAGCTCTGTCCACTCAAATGGTCCATACAGTCAATAAAAAAAATCAGGTTTTATACAGAGTGGTACACCAGATATGGGTGGTATTGGGGCACACTGGATATGTTACAGAAGAGTTAACTCAAAGTCACATACGCTGTGACAATTAGCTTGCACTAAAATCCATGGAACTGGCTGCATTAGATGTGACAACAGAGCGGACATCCTGGGAGAAAACAAAAAACAAAACAAAAAAAAAACAACAAAAGGTATTTTGATGTGAATTCACGTAATCTTTCTGTAATGTATCAGGTGTGGCCCCTAGCTCTGAGACGACCACAGAAATTCAGTTCACTGGCTGCAAAACCACACAGATTTTGCTATTGTCTATCTCCAAACGCCTTACAAGTTAAACAGTCAAACAACTGGTTTGGTTAAGTAACACCCAATGGCCTTTGAGTCACTGTGTCAATTTTCCTGTCACTAAAAACACACAAACACACACACACACACACACACACACACACACACACACACACACACACACACACACACACACACACACACACACACTTCCTTAACCATTTGTTACTCAGACATCCAGAGTTTAAAGGTACGGTCATAGGAGCAGGTTGCTATGAACTGTCCATCAGGAGACAGATCCACACCCATCACTTTGCCCTCGTGACCCGCCAGTGTCTTTAGCGGAGACCAACCAGGGTGGGTCCAGACCTTAGCTGTGTTGTCATATGCTCCAGTCAGCAGGTAGTGACCATCAGTGGCTGAAAGAGGAAGGAGAAGAGTTATATTACATTTCAGCTCAAAAGGTTGTATTTTTGTTAAGATGAGCCTGAATATAGACCATCTTGGTACTGATACTCCATTATTTGACACTAGTAAATAAATAAAAAATCCTCTGAATTCAGTAGCTTAATAGCTCAGGTTCAGTTCATAAGCGCACACCAAGCATCATTTTATGCTGTTTTTAGGTAAATTTACCAGATTCATAGTCACTTTGATAGTTAAATGGCTCAATATGGGGTGAATGACTGCTATCTCGGCTCTCCCCACAGAGAGTTGAAAATTGAAAAAATGTCATTGCTGGTTCATATTCTTTGGCTTGTAAACAAATTACATAATTTGGTTAGATTTTAGGACAACAAAATAATTGGTGACTGTATGGGAACTAGCCTGGTATGTCTTTAACAATTTCTTGAACTTATTAAGTTCTGTAAGCATGTGTGCATGTTCTTTGAGCATGTGCGACTCTTACTAGAATTAAATCAGCCTAAAAAAACTCCATATCAATGTTGTTGTAAGAGATTATTTATAATCCTTCTGACAGAGTGGAAGGAACGACGGAGAGAGACTCACGTTGGAATTTGACAGAGGACAGGAGATTCTGGTGGGCAGGGATGGTGTAGATGCACTTCCTCTGTCGCAGGTCCCACACCTTGCAGGTGTTATCCCCACTTCCTGTTGCTACATGAAAGCTGCCAAGGAAACAGAACCTTTCAGAACCTGCAGCAGCATATCAATCTTAATCCCATTCTGCTAATTTCATCCAATAATTCCTTACAAAGAAATGATAAGGCTCAATGGCTTTGCTGAAATGTCACTTAAAACATGTGGTAAATGCGCATAATGCTAAATGAATTCCAGGTGCTTGTAGGTTCAACAGCAGGTGGTAATAGGATCGATACAATACCATATGCCATCACGGCTATGGCATCAATGTACTACTGTGTCATCTTACCCATTGGGAGAAAAGTTGATGCTGTAGATCTCCTTCAAATGACCCTCCAGAAACATGACACAGCGACCAGTCCGCAGGTCCCAGATACGACCAAATGCATCCAAACCACTGCAGAAAAAGGTAGAATTAGTTGCATGTAACTTAAATTCAGTCTGAAGTTTTGATGATACAGATTTTGCCTGAATTAGATCTAAAATTCTGAACAAAGACAAATCTGCTCCGTCTAGACTCAGTGCGTTGCTAGTACGGTGTGCATGAGGGGCTAATCTGTGGGCCTTACCTTGTCCCTGTCAAGGAGCCATCTGGGTGGAAGTGCAGGTCATGGACACCCTTGCTGTGGCCCTCCTGGTGAAGGATTTCCTCTTGGGCTTCCAAGTCCCACAGCCTCCAGGAGTTATCATAACTGGGGCAGTCAAAGAAGAAGATAGACTGAGCGTTTATTGAATGGGATGACAGACCATTATTAAGAAAACATAAGTAAGCGTTTTAAAATCAGATTCAGTAAAAATCTTTTTTTTATTGTCCCCGTCATCTTAGGCGTGGCACACAAGCAAAGACAAAACAAGACAAATGACAAAATGTCATTGCCCCAATTCAAAATGCTGTTTTTAAACCCATTCTAAAAGTCAAAGCAACATCACACTTTTGTGGTAGTGAATAGAGGGTTCCTACAGACAAATCAAAGCGTCCCTAACTCTGCAACTCATTATGGGGTGAAAGAATGCCATCTCGGCTCTCCCCACGGCTTCTACACAGGTTTACCTTAAGATGGCGCTGACGGCAAGATAACTTCAAGTAATATGCTGGTTGAAATAAGTCTGCTACAGAATCTGCCTGTACACTTGCAGAGTTAGGGACACTTCGGTTTGTCTGTAGGAACTCACTTCCACACTTCCATTTCTACACACTACCACAAAAGTGTCATTTTGCATTACATTTACATTTAGGCATTTAGCAGACGCTTTTATCCAAAGCGACTTAAAAAAAGAGGATAACATTCAAGCTACGACACAATGAAAGAACAAACAAGGGGTGCATATTGCTAACATAGAAACTGCACCATTTTAAGTTGAAAGTGCAATAGTGCAGAGAAATTAAATTGTTAAGTGCATTCTCAAAGTTTACGCCAGGAGATATTCTTGGAAGAGCTGGGTCTTCAGCTCTTGCTGCTTTGAGAATGGGTTTAAAAATAGCATTTTGTATCGGTGTAATAACATACCCCATGCACTGCCATTTTATTGCTTTTTACTGCTTTGAAATCAGCAAAAAACTAACTCTCTCAAAACACATCCGATTGACATGACTGTGCTACCAACAACATATGCACCATCCAAAAACTGCCCTAGAAAGTATATTACTCCATATTTTTCCTCTAAGGTGTGATTTGGTGGAACACAAAAGCCATGACTATACTCACCAGGTAGTGCCAAGGAAGCGCCCAGACGGATGCCAGGCTACCCGTGCCACTCTCACCGAGTGCCCCTCTATATCAGCAACTGGCTCATCACTGTTGAAAGGTAATTATGGAGGATTATTGCATAAAACTATGCATTTCCACTCAATTATCATCTCCCAACAGTGCTGGGATTTACAGAGACGACATTGAGCTTGTGGTCTCTCTCGGCATTTTCACAGAGGGAGGCCTTGTGAATGCAGAGCTAGAATGCTATCAGTCAAGGGCTAATCTAATTTTTTTAAACTTAAACACCTCCAGCAAGCAATCTCCCTACTGAGTGGCCAGACCCTCCATTTGAAAAATGAAGTGTAGAACGAGGGGCTGGTTTATTACCAAGCTAGCATAAAACTACAGCTGTTTTTGCTTTTCTTCACTTTCACCCTAAATCACACATACAAACAGTAAGTGCAAATATGCATGCATATTCACACACAGGTACTCATATACACACACTCACACACACACACGCATACAATCTATTGGTAATAAATTCATATTGCACTATATTTAAACATCTTCCCAGTCATTATAATCACCCTTGTGGCTATGCCATAAAAGGCTTCAGTAAATTGCTGAAAAAGGCACAAATACAGCAGGAGCATATGATCCCAACCTGTCCAGACTCCACAGTTTGACTGTTCCATCAGCAGCACAGGAGGCCATGTTGATGTCCGACTCCTCCAGGGACAGCGTGGCCTTTGGGTGAAAACTGATCGCCCCGACATTGGTGTTGTGACCTGAAAACGTTTGTGAAAAGGGCTGTCAATAGAAAAAATAGTAACTGAACAATAACCAGTTTTCTGCCATTCAATTGACTGTGCTGTAATTGGGAAAAGCTACCAGTGCTACTACTTCTAGCACAGTCATTATATGGCCTAAACATCACAAATATCATACCCAGCCTAAATATAAGTTTTTTTTTTATTGGGCTGGTAAAATTGCACTTGAGCTGAATATATTCTATTTTAACATCAGAGATCAGTTTGACACGGAAGAAATATGAGGCGATCTAAAGCAACACCATCCCACTTTGAGTCTAGCAGAGATAACCCTTCCCTATGGCCATGGTACAAACAACTTTTGACAACCACAAGGAGCTGATGAACATACCCCTTAGTGTGCGGACCAAGCTGCAGTCTGGGATGTTCCAGAGTTTACATAAGCCACTCCTAAAGTCACACAAGAGCAACACATTACTCCAATGCAGCAGGAAAAAAAAAACATGTTTACAGCAAGACCCGAATTAATCCAACAGCCTATTAGGGCATGATCATCATTACAGCGCATGCACAACAAGCCAATAGTTGGACATCTGATATTTATCTTTAGCAAAGATTTGACCAATATACGCTGCTTGGCTGATAGACAGACTTCTGTGGGCTTGTTTGGGATTTAACAGAATCAGCAACAGAACTATTGGCAGCAGAAGTTGTCTGTTGGCATCATGGTAAGTTCTCTGAAGTCTGCCTGGTGTGCGAGCGCTATGAGCCAACATATACTCATACCCATTTTGACACAAAATACATACAATAAGTACCTACCAAGAGGCGGTTACAAGAAGTTTTGAGTTGGGACTGAACTGACAGTATGAGATAGGTCTGTCATCTCCAATCTGACTGCAGAAGTTATTTAGATTCTAGAGAGTAAAGGGATAAAAAGACAAATCAATGTCACTCTACAAGGTTCTTTG
Organism: Tenualosa thibaudeaui; assembly: GCA_027481765.1. NCBI lineage: Eukaryota > Metazoa > Chordata > Actinopteri > Clupeiformes > Clupeidae > Tenualosa > Tenualosa thibaudeaui. The sequence continues at coordinate 931,605 of JAIFZK010000114.1, read as the reverse complement.
CAGATAAACAACACAGATGCTTAAACTGTTCATCTGAGCATGCGTTCTGCATGTGTGGCTACATACCCTAAGATTTTTGTGGAGCTCCTGTTGCTTGACGGTGCGTGTGGATTCAGGGATTTCTTTTTGGGCTTTGGCCGCCTCCAGACGTTTCATTGCCCTGAATATACACACACACAAACAGTAATATGCAATATTATCTTGGGACACGCACAAACCACGAGTATGTTTGCTACATCATGATATTGCTGAAAGATTGAAACAATCATGTTTGTGTCTTGTTCTGATTTAACCTTGATAAACACTCTCTCGGATGGTCGGTCGGACACACACACACACACCCACACAAACACACACACTCTTCCTGTAAATATTTGATGACTGGAAGCCTTTACTGTTTACCTGGGCAAAGAGTAGTGGGCAAGCCACATTCGAGCATCTTTCAGGGAGGTAGGGCCTTCATGGTACCACGTCTGCTGAAACTAAAATGAGGAGACATATGCGGCATGAAGTTACTTCAAGCCCAGTATATAGGAAAAAACCCCACATAAAATTCAAGAGTAGTGGATAGAGGATTCACAGACCTCTTCCTGGCTGCGTTTGGCTTTTTCTTCCTCCTTCTTGGACTTTTTCAGTGCATCAGGCCCCACAACAGACAGGATATTCCTTAACCTGAATTAGATAAAAAAGACTTATGTCAACATGTAACAATGATGTTACAATATGACAAATGCTTTTTAACGTGTAGTTTTTTGTGAGGCCGTGTACCCCTGGTAGTTAATTACTTTTGTGCCAATTTACCTTTCTCTTCTCTCTGCAGGGCCCTCGCCAAAGACTGTGATTGGCTCGCCCAGAGCCCGCAAGCAAGCTTTCACCTCTGCGTCATCAGTGGATACGGTGATCTGTCGTGCTCTCTTGCGCCTCTCAAATTCAGCCAGTACCTCTGCTTGTCTCTCACTCACACGATCTTCCATCTCCATTACCTCACCTATGGCACAGTAAGAACATTTTATCTACACACATGCCTGTTTACCTGGGGTTCAGTAAAAATAGAGCTAAAATTGTACAATTCAACAATGTTTACACAATCCATCAACTTTCACAATCAAAGGTATACTCAGAGCTCTTGAAAAATGTTCAACGAACCACTAGAGATGTTGATGTTGCCAGCCTCGATTCCAGCTTTGACCGCATCTTTCCCTGATGCGCTGGAACCTTCCCGGCCCAACCGTTCTCGCTCCTTCTCCTCCAGACTTCCATAGAAGATGCGAGACTTCTTCACCATGGGGGCGTCTTCGTCGTCCGACATCTTTATAATATGGTATAATTACCAAAGAGAAACGAACAGATCTGGAGCCTGTTGAACCAGGGTATAAAGTTTTGTTGGGTTACAGGTATAATACACAGATCAGTTAATTCTCTCTCGACTGTCGGTGTGACAGAGGCCCTGCGCCGTACGTGAACTAGTTTACAGTAAAGCAACTTTAAATACAATTTTAAATCGCTTGGCAGACAGCACAGTAAACTTCCGAACATGCATTTCCCAACTGCTACCTGATAACTTACTCTCTGACTGACTGACGATGGGAACATAGCCTGTAAGCAAACGGCGTAGTCTATATAAAAGTAATAACGAACGTTTAATAGAAAAGGGTGGATAACAATATATTTGTATGTGTTCATACATACCCTTTCAATGAAGAAGCGACGAAACAACCGCGTTTTGGTCGTCGCGCAGAATATACGCAAGCGCTTTCCTACTCTCTTCTTTTCCAGTTGCGACATCTGGTGTGTTGGAGGTCACATCAAATAACGCCACATGAAATGTATGTTATTTAATTACAGGTGAAAGAATGGATTATTAGTTAGATGTACTATGCTATTTTATACCACAGCGTTTTTAGGAATAGACTATATATTTTTTCTTTCGTCTTCCTCAAATTTCTTGGCATTCTGGAATAGGACAAATTCACTTCCCACATATCAATACGCCATTGATGATATCATATGATGGCGACTCCGTGTGTGTAGCGAGCAAGAACAGTTCATGGTAAGTTTGCAACGTTTTACCCAGAAACGATAATACTTATAGGACTCATCTTTAAATTTACTAGTATGTTATGCTACTGTTAGTTGTAAAACATCGGTGGCTAAATCGGATCGAATTTTATATAGTCTGCAGACATTTTGTCGGTAACGTTAACGTTAGCTCACCAGAACTGCAGTAACCTAGTTAATTGAACTATACACAGTTATTTCCATAGTCGTATTCATTGTTGTAAAACACGAAGCTTGCATGACCTCAAGTATAAATGCAGGTGTCCATGCGAAATTCAAGGACATAATATGTGTTCTTGTGACTTCAGTCAAACATCATGATGATGTATATAACGTTGCTAACTATCACTGTATGTTAGATTTATTGTACGTTGCCATGTTTAGTTAAGAAGGTACCTAGGAGCAGTCAAAAATGCTACGAAGAAAGCCAACTCGTCTGGAGCTGAAATTGGATGACACAGAGGAGTTTGAGAGTGTCAAGAAGGAGCTTGAGGTAATTTCACATAGCAAACATTACATTCAACGTAGCCGGTTAACGCTACAGGGACCAGATTCAGATGCTTCTTTGTGTTGGTATACAGGATGAGATTAGAAAACTGCAGGCCCACAGCATGCTTATTCGCAAACATCTTTTGTCAGTCTTCCCACTGTCGTTTCTGTTGTATTGAATAGTATTGTATTGAACTGTCTTTCTTTTTCCAGAGCCGCAAGAAACAGCGGGAAGAGGTAGATGTAGTTGGAGTGGCAACATCAAGTGAGATTGGTGGTGCATCAGGAGGCGCAGAGGGGAAAACTCGAGAACAGATGATTCATGACCGCATAGGCTATAAACCACATCCAAAGCCCAACACGTTACCGTCCTTGTTTGGAAATCTCTCTTTTTGAGTGTTAAATGTTTCAAGGACTCAAGATAAGACGCAAGGCCACTGTTATACTGGTGCACAGTGGTCCAGTGCTTCAAAAACGAGCATGTAATATATGTATTCCTGAGGGCAGAATTTCTACCACAAATGTATTTTTTATATATATAATGTACAATGTTACTGAGAAACGTGAAAGCTTGTCTGATTTGGACAGCGACATCTTACTTTGAGAGGAGCAGAGATTTGTTTCAAAGTAACATTAAGCATTAGGGTCTGCACATTTATGTGTGTGTAGGTGTCAGGATAGTTTTTTAAAATGGAAATAAATTCCGTTCAATCTAATTTTAGAATGAGTTCTGTTGTAGTTTTTGGTTGTTAATATTTACTGTTAATTATCAGAATAATATAGAAGTCCTTTATAAAAAGGGAAAAATGTTCAATGGAAGTAATTTGTTTTAACATACTGTTTAGGCATGGCTTTTGCATGTCTTGTAATAGGAAATACAAATGTACCTCTAGTCAGACTGTATTATCTGGAGATCTGAAGTTGTAATGAAAAGCCACAAGAAAAGGGGTGGTGTGCTCTTAAATCACATATTTATTTATGCTTTCTACACAATTACAAAGTAAATGGCAAACTATACATACGTCACAGTGAACTGTAAACAGTTCAGAAAAATGTTCACACATTTGCACAGTACTAGCAGGCAAATCCCTATACCTGGGCCCTGGATCAATCTCAATGTTTTCTGCATAAGAAGTAATGCTACGCTTTAACTATAACTTCAGTGCAGAACCAAGACATTCTGGCATTTGTCTTTTTTTGAATTGATATCCTTTTTGAAACATGATCAGATCTCTTACAAGGCTTCAGGGGCTAATGGATTTGACAACCGACCATGCATAAGACACTGTCATTCTGTACTCACATCCACAGCACTAAATTTACATCAGAAATTATAAAATTGCATTCACTCAAACTACAACAGTTATTTAAAAATATTATCAGCAGATTATTTTTGATCATCTTAAAGTCTGCGAAAAATTATAAACCCATATTTTTAAGGGGTGACTGAAAGAAATTGGGTAGTGTCTTGGACTAGAAAGCATTGCTGCCAGCCTCGTGCTCTCCCAGAATACCTTGCTGTAGAATCTATGCAACAAATCTCATTGAGAAATTCTAGTTATACAGAGCAACTATGGGTCAGCCGTTCTCCCTTTGATCCCTGATGATGTTACGTGTTATCTTTTCTTGGAATGACCTACCACGACTCCAGATTGTAGGCAGCACAACGCAAGCCCTCATTTGTAGATTTCCTGGCAATAGCAAGAATCTTTTTGGGCATGTTACATGACACAACACATCCTGTGTGCAATGAGATGCTGATTTTCTTCATAAAATGTTACAGAGAGAAATTGGTTTGTGGATTGTCAAAGAGAGGAGGATCAATCTACACTTGGTGCACAGTAATTGTGACATAATTAAGTCAAAACAAACATTTTAAATTACATGTGTTACTGGCAACATCTACATTCCATTTTATAGAATTTACATGTTCTCTTAAAATCTTACAGATGCCATTTCACACCTCACTGAGGTTCATCTCACTGGGTCCCAACAGCAACATAAATGCAGTGTCCACCCTAGAGTTCCTACCAAAGACAGACCACTTCCTGGTATTCTGAACCGTCTTCAAATACCACAATGTATGGGACCTTGATTCAACATAATTAAACTTTGCCTCTACTCTTCCCCATCCAATGAAAAATATATATCTATACTATATAGATTTAGCCAATAACCTCACAACAGCAGCCCCCTGTTACAAACACAATGTAAAAACAAACAAAAAAACGGCTGCTCAAGGGGGAAATACACATTTTGCCCCAAAGTGTTTTTTGAGGTCTAAAATAGAAAAAGTCCCTATTAGGTTCATTGATGTGAAAAGAGAATGGCACTTCCCTGTAACTGTGAAACAGATCCCAACAGTCTAGAGTTGGCCTGCTGCAGGATGTGTGTTTCCCTCATTTTAAGGCAAAAAGGTTAGACATAAGGCCCAGTCATATAGTCCCAGACAGCACCCTCAACCTCACACAGAGGAGTTAATCCCTTGATGTACAGAGGACATGGTGGATATGGCTAATTTGTGCCTTCACAGAATATCAGGGATTCCAGTGTTCCAGCGGTAATACCAAAGGCAAATACCAGTGTGAGCGCAGCTTTAATCTATACGACCACAGTGTTATTCACTGGTGATGGGAGTTAGTGTGAGCCATTTGCCAGAGGGTAACTTTTAAAAAGCCATTCAGGCTACTGATCTGTATGACTAAAGAACCGCACCTCTTAGGGGTGTGGCTACAGGACTGAGACAGCTAGACTACCAGTGGGAAGTGAAGGGCAGTAGTGACTGAGAAACTAGCACAAACCTGGGGACTGGATACAGTACACAGGAGCTCTGTGACTCCCCTGATGGTGATGATGAACAGATAAAGTTTTTTAAACCCACAGGGGCCATCTCAATAAGGCAGACTGCATTTAGAAACAGTAGCCTGGGTAATGCAAGGGTTTGATGGGGTGTTTGTTGACAATGAGTAACCACCCATCAAAAACGGATGACCACATTTCCAGACTTAAATTATGAAAACAGAAATGTTGTATCATTGTGTTTGTGTGTGCAAGGCCCACCTGAAGGCTAGTTTTTTTCCAGGAGGACAGTTATTCCTAAGTTATTCCAATATGACCAAATATACATGTACATGATGTATCTGTGTATGTGAAAGTGTTGGGTGATAAGGGGAATGAGTGAGGGAGGGGCCAAGGAAAGGTGAGGTGCTAATGACAATGTTCCGTGATGTCTACCACCACTGCCTTCTTCCAGCTGAACAGGAAGTAGCCCACCCCGGCTCCTGCTGCCACAGCGATACAGAGGTAGCCATTGTAGGTCATGAACACCAGCATGAGGAAGTAGCTGACAACCACCTGGATGATGTGCAATACTGTTTGAAGCATGTGAGCAAGGCTCAACATCCTCTGCCTGGAGAAATAAAAACACAAGTGGGGCAAAATTTTAGTAACGTTTAAACCGCAATCTAAATCTAATCTGGCATCAAGATACCATACACTCACGGTCATCCAAGGCTGACCCATGTCTGATTGATGTAAGTTTGTATGTACATGTATGTCTACGTACCGTGTGTGCGTGTATGTGTGTGTGTGTGTGTGTGGCGTGTTCTGGTGGAACAATCTGCATCCATCTGTGTTTTTCTCTGGCCATCTCTGAACCCTCTAACCTCCCAACTGCTACTTTATCTGATACCCTGGGCTTATCACATGGTATTTTACGGCATGGTGGCGCCGTAAAAAAGTACATGTTTGTTTGTTAAAAACTTACTTATTAATATTTGGTAATGTGGCTACTGAATACAGTATTGTCAAAGCTTCTTACCTATCTTAGACTAGCCTCCACCTTACACATGAGATAAACGATTAGTAAGTAGTAACTAGTTCAGTATGTGGTGTGCAACATCATGAAGTGATCTAAAAAAATACTGCAAAGCACTTTTGCACAATATGCCACACTTGCTTGGCATTGCACACTACCCATATTAAGACCTGATTAAGACAGGGAAAGGATGTTGGCAAGAGGTAACACAATATCCTTTGGCAACCTACAAGGTACGTGACAAAGAGGTACTGTACGTGATGAAATGGAAATGGATCAATTCAGATGGCATGAGTGTTTTAGTCCCGGTGTAAAAATGCCCATTTGCCCAATGAAAGACCTATCGCCACACTATAAGGATGTGTCATTTTAAAACTTTTTAATTACATTTGCTCCAATAGTATCACAGCTACTCTGTGTCAGAGATTTTTAGACCCAATCCCATTTCTCCTCCCTTAACACTAGCACTAGGTTTTGGGTGCCCTCTAAAGGGAGACACCCCTTGAAGATGAAGTGAGAAGCGTTTGGGATACCTACGAAATGGGGCACCCCTTCACACAAATTGGCATATAGCAAATATCTTGACCTATTATATAAATCGGGATAAGCTACTATTCGGGATACTTTTGTTCATGTAAACGCATTAGACTACTCATTACTGAAAATAGCAGCCTACCCATTTGGTGATTTCTCGAAGCAATCTCTGCAGATATATTTTTTTTACTTTCATGAGCGAGTAAAATGTTTCAATGTTCTTTTTTTCAAATTTGCATGTTTAATTTTGAAAATATACATTATACATGTATATACATACATGCATTAATAATAAAAATATACATTTTCCTGAGCTGGCTATCATTTTTAATTCAACTATTTTCTGGGCTCTCACTGTGTACATTTACAAAGTGTCCTGGGTAATCATCTTACATCTCACAAATCTCCACCTGAGCTCTCTCTGGTTTACAGGGTGGTTTTAAGGGTTAAAAAGCACTTCCCCTTGCTTTTAAAAGTAGTAGTAAGTAGTGGTAGTGGTTAGTCCTAACCACTTTTACCTTTTACCTTTACCTTAAACACCCTGCTAGACTTCATCCAGTGTTGGACAAGCTACTCAGAAAATTTAGTTAGCTGTGCAACCAGTTACTCCAAATCAGATGAAGCTTCACTACACTAAAGCTACCTGAAGACAAATGTAGTGAGCTAAAGTTACAAAAAATGGCAGTGAATGAATGAATGAATGTGAAGCTACTTCATAATTCACAAAGGGCCTATAAATAAATAGAATAATCCTTCTTTGTTCCAAGATTCTTTTAGTAACTAACAGGTCTCTAGAGTAAACATGCAATAGTTGTACTTCCATATAGGGCCATGTATAATTTATTTTATATAGGCAAAATGTTTTTTTCTACATTCCGTGCCGAGGAGGTATTAATAGAAAAGGATAATAGTTTGTGCTTGTGTGCTTTGTTTTATTGGGTCGTGAAAAAAAAAAAAACTATGGTCACAAAACCTTGGGGCAATATACAGCATTTCTTATGATGCATACAACATTTTAGTTTTTCTAAAATACAATGTTTTCTAATATGATTTTACTATTTGATTTTACTATTCTACTATTTTTAAATTTTCTATAATGTGCACACGTAAGTGATAGAAGACACACAATTCATTTTTGCATGTACATTCCATATATTGTGGACATTTTCTCATGCTACAAATACATCACATTTGCTGGATTACTACAAAAAACTGATCTGTCATGCAGGCCTAGGTGGAAGATTAGCTGCAGTGAGCTGCTCCTGCTCCTGAAAAGCCATCATATTCAGAAAATAGCTGAGCTACAGCCAAGCTACTCAGAAATGTAGTTAAACACTTTGCTACTTGTGCTGAAACAGTGGATTCATCCCTAGAAATTACTACCTTGAGGCAAAGGCTACCTTTGGCACGTGTGGAAGGTGTAAAGATGTGTGTTTACGTGTCATTCAGGTTCTTTTTAAACACAGTATGAAAAAATACTGTACAGTGACTACTGAGCAATACAACAAATACATTGACTTGCTGAAATTTGAAACATTTAGTCTACTTTATAGCCTTGAATGGGTTTCTGTGTTCCATGTTGTCACTCACCCAACTGTTTTGTGTGTCTCCATGAGTACAGTGCCATCAGAGCCAGGGACTGGCATAGAGTTATAGCGAACGTTCACCTGGTTCCGCCTGAGCAGGAACTCCCTGCCGATCTTAAGGCCTTCATAGAACACAGCTAACAGGAACACGCCGATGCATGCACCTGCCATCTCTGAGAATAACACAGGAAAACTTTAGGTTTCTTCAAAACAAATTGTCGGATTTGACTAATTACAAAATATGATCAAGAACTCTGTTGGGCACATAGTGTGGCATGTGAATCAATTTATTCTTTTTGAAACAAGCAAAACACTTCATCAACAGACACAAGATCATGGTTGATTTACCATTCCAACTGTAAACAGAATGGCTCATTATGCTTTTTGTGTTCCAAAATGGAATACTACATCTTCAACAAGAACACATACCCCCAGGCGTGTTGATAACAAGTCCGGCAAACAGGAGCTCCACATTTGTGTAGCCAAGGTAGAATGTCATTTGCTGTAAAGATGAAGGGCAAAATTTCAAGCAAAATACATTTACAAATACATCAGACAGGGGGAACCTATTGGATATCAATTCACATTGTGTGCGTTGTGCTTTGGATAAAGTAATTGCTAAATAAATACATGTAATGTTTATGTTAATACTGACAAGGGTTGTGCAAGTGTGTGGCGTGACGTAATTATAGCTATAAGCTTCTTGCTGCAAGCGGTGGATAAGGTGCCATCTGCCACATGAGTAAATGAACTGTGAATACATTTCAGCAAGCTACAGGGGCATCCTAAGATCACTCACCATCATCATGTGGCCTTCATGGCCTCCACCACCGTGGTTCCCATTAGTGTGGTGTGGCCCATGACTTTCAGTCACTGCAGATGGCATAGTGCCATGGTGTTCATGCATACTATGATTCATCTCCCTGTTCAAACAACACAAACATCAGAGAGAGAGAGTCAGATGTACATTTGCATACTTTACTTTGTGGATTTGTTAAGTATCTGAGCAAGTAGCCAGCGCAACTCACTTCTTTTTTAACACCGCACTCTGCCAGAGTAAATCCACTGAAGAATGTTTGGCATTCAGTACCCCTATGTACTCTCTATGGTCCTCTCAGTATATAACATGTCAGATCCAATTCAACTTCTACGTTCACAACGTGGGCCCACATCCAGAACAAGAAACATCTACACTTATAATCACTTTGACAAAAAACTATGAACTTCCAAATCCCAAATTTACTCCCAAACTCCCAAATTTAAAAGACTCTGTTCTCTGGCAGGTGTGTAGTGTACTAGCCTACTGCGTAATGGCCACCTGTACCATCTGGGTAAGTATGGGCATGAGGGGGCAATCACAGTGACAGTGACCCCAATGCCATGCCTTAAGTGTGTTACCAGTGTCAGTCCCAGATAAGCCGCTGTGCTTAACCCTGTGCTCTCTGTTGCATCTCGGATAGATGAATACACACAGCAATGCTTTAAAGACTTAAGGACGGAGTGCTCAAATCCACTATGCCTTAACTACTCACTTTAGAACTAGAGGTACAGTAGGCTAAAATTATTTGCTACTTTACACGTGAATATACATACACACACAAACAAACAAATGGTTGCAGTTAATATAATGTGAGTGCCCTATTAATTGACACAAATCAATAAACTTTCATTTGGTAACTGTAGTTTCAGTGTGGCTAAATGGTGCCCTTTGTGGGTCCCAAACTGCTCGTTTTGCAGCCATCAAGGAGAGGAAAAACACAACCACTTGAGAGTCTCAAAAGCATGCACTCTAATCCGATGCCTAGGCAACCTCAGGCTGCAATTCAGAGTGAACTGGCCCTTGTAATCTAATGGAGGCCCATGATAAATATCATTAATTCAAAACAACAGGACACCAAATATGCTTTGCTAAAGGTCTTAGGTAGCCGAGGGGCTTTGTTAGTTGTGTCTGAGTAAGACTGGACCTGACGGACTGGGGAGGTAATGAAATGAAACGGGCCAATGAAAGATCAATATTTAAGGCCTGCATGATCCATGTCAGACATCTTTGAGGATGCCATGCCCAGCACGGATCCGACCTCAAAAGTGTATGATGTTACAGCAGTATCCATACAACACACTGGATAATACAAAATACTTTACACACACACACACACACACACACACACACACACACACACACACACACACACACACACACACACACAGTATACAGCCTACAGTATAATCATGAAATCGCTATTACCATTCATGTCATGTCAATAACATGTAACATACATCTTTCAGACAGGTTTACAGAATATGATGCTGTATGAATAGTGCATAGGCCTATTTGCATTTCAGATTTGATTCTATATTAGGCCTATATTACACTAAAGTGTTGAGCTGATGCCAACCAAATTAAATGGCTATAGGGAGATTAAGTTCCGGCCCTTCCGGTCAGCCCTGTGGGACCTATTGTATGAGAAATTTTGAATGGGGGTGAATGGACAAAAAATTATTTCCTGGTCCAACTCGATATAAATCTTGAATTATACATATGATTAAGAATTTTTAACATAATTTTTCACGTAAAGAAAGTTGCAGTTCGTCTCATTACTGTTGAATCAGAGCATTGTTAAAGTTTGTAACTCCAATGATTACAGCCTGTCAGTCGCATACGTGACAAGATAATGCTAGTCTTATCGTGATTCACAGTCATACTGTATTATTTATGACAGCAATCCTTGCAAGATTAGCATGTGATGAGTGTGCATTCACTGAGAAAGTTTCACTAATCATCACAAATATGTTTTTTCCCCATCTATTGATGAAATTTTCAGTGAAAGTCAGTGTGTGTGAATCACTGCGATCATAGTTGAGGCAGCGGTGCATTCTGAGCAGAAGATGCGTGCAGCAAGTGAGGAATTACAGTAGAGTGAGAATTTTGAGATGTTTCATTAGGTTGCTTATGTTCCTCCCTTCACAGCTCATGGTCTTGCAACATATTTCACAACATTTTCTGATATTTTACTAAAGTAAAGTCAAAGGTAATTTTGTCTCCGCTGAAGCCGTACTTTTAAACGTCACCTGTTTTTAATGTGCTATCTGTCGTGTTCCCAGCTTTGCTGCTTTAACAATCAGAGAGCCATGCCACCGATTTTATCAAGTACATGTCCTCCACACAAACAAGTGAGGGCTTGCAGATGCAGTTGAATGTCACGACATAAAATACTGACTGCAGCACTGCTTGTAAGGGGGGTTAACAATACCTTGTTACTGTCAAGGCACAAGCCAGTATGAATATAATACCGGTCTTCGATACCCATCCCTACTCTGAATACACTAAATAAACTGGGGTAAGGTTAGAAAGTTAGACTTCAATTCAATTCAATTCATCAATTAACCCATAAATTTGGTTTAGGTCTATTTGTACAATATTAACTTAGCCGCAATAGAAATAACATTACATTTTACATTATATTACACAATATTATATTTATGCATTTAGAAGGTGCTTTTATCCAAAGCGACTTACATTTGTACATTTACATTTGTCAACAGTTAGTTCAGGGCCAGTCTCCCCTAAAGGAACTTAGGGTTAAGTGAATTGCTCAAGGGCACAATGGTGGCAGCCGGGATTCAATATTAGTAATTCTGTGATGGTAATAGTAGCCTAATTGCCAAACAAAATTTTAAAACCTTTTTTAAGACACTGAATGAAATTTCCATGACCTACTGCTATAGTAAATTGTGTATTTGATGTCACTGGTTGTGACTAAACTAAAATGTGTGATAAAATGTGTTCTCACCCACCATCACTACAATTGAAGAGTTCAGAAATCCCTTCAGAAAATCCATCTTCAGCAAAAATTAAATTGTTTTTATGGTTGTTTTTATAATACTTTACAGGTAATCTCTGTCAGTCTGAATATCATCTTGAATATCAAGTAAAAACAATACAAGCCAAAACCAGAGAAGATTGAGGCGGTCAATGCTCAAAGATCTTTGCCAAAACATTCCAATTAGAGTTGAACTGATAATAAAGTTTATCTAGGACTAGGCAATGTGGTAAAAAAAAAATTCTATATTGATCAATATTTATCACAATTACAGTCTGGGTCATAGAACTTCAAAACAAAATCATCTTTAATTGACTGGATTGTGCAGAATCACATGTCAACACATGTGATAGTGAGCTTTCAAGGAACAGTACATGAACACACAGTGGAATGCACAGAATATAAAGAAAATGTTTACAACATAAATAATAACAGTAATAATAGTCATGTGCTTGATCATTTTCAATAAACGGTTATGATTTTCGGCTCGATTTGGCCAATTTACTCATTTTCCAGCTACCCTACAGTTAAACAATTGAGTTTTACTTGTCTTCAGTTCATCCAGCCCTTGTCTTAGTCTGACGGTAGCATTTTTAGCTTCAGATTAGTATATATTATTGAATCCTTTGGTTGCCACTTGCATCTCACCCATTAGCATCTTGCTTAAAGGTGTCCTCAGAATTACAAGTTGTACGGCACACCTATGTGCCGTGGTACTATGCTGTCATTCTGGCGTAATAATCAAGGAACTGTGGCTTGGGCTCACTGAGCTATGCTTGAACTACTTGATCTATGCCTTGAACTACTTGCTCTGCTGACACGACACACTTAAATTATAATTTTTTAATGTTTTTATCTTACAGTTGTACAATTCAAGGCCAAATTCGCAAGACTTCAGACTCCTAGCCACACACAGCATAACATCTGAAAACAAACAGTTGCACAGACTTTCAGGCACTAACATTTTTTCTATAGTTCCAGAACAGTTAACGATTCTTCAGGAATTCCTCTTTACGGGGTCAACTCACCCTACTACGTCTTTGTCAGAGAAGCTGGCCAAAAAGAGAGGGAACTCAGTAGTGGTCACGTAGCAGTCAGCGCGCAGCCCTCTGATCCTCAGCACACCAAAGTGCAATAAAAGTGCATCAGTTAAGACGGTGCACAGGTGGGTTATCAGTCCAAGATACCCGTGCCACTTCTTGACCCGCCTTCTGGTGTGACTGTGTGAATGTGTGTGAGACGCGGTATGTGTTCGTATGTGTGTGCGTGAACTAAGCTCCCCTCCCATGACTGACTCTGCTCATGTGATCTTGCTTCTGCCTCTGATTTCCTGCCGCTCTACAGAGCTAAATGTAGCCAGAGCCAAGTAAGAAAGTGGAAGTTTCTGCGTTTTCTTTTTAAAGAATCTCAGCAGATTCAATTCTCAAACAAATCACATTTATTTATGCAATTTCTGTCTGATAGTCTGGTTCCTCATTCCACATTTTCGTTTCGTACAAAGGGTCTGGACATTCGGTAGTGAGATTCAATTGCTTGCTTTAGGTGTTTAAAGTAAGTTAAGCAAGGTGAGTTTAAAAAGACTGGATCAACCCCTGACTGATAGCTTGCCTTGACTGCCTCCTGAGACAACAAGCTCAGTGGGATCAAATCCAGACTAGAACTGTAGGGAGATGATAATCAAGCAGAAGTGCTGGGAAGGCATTACCAGGCTTGCTGCCTGGTGTTGCTGTTTGTATATTCTACATCAAATTCTCTGACCTATCCTCCAACTGGATATATGGACTAAGCACTGTATCTGCTATAGACTGAACATGTTTTTTTATTTTAAGAATCTGGAGACTGACCAACATCATTCTTTTAGACAAATTCTGTCTACTGGTCATTTTCCATAACCAACAATTGCTTCTGAAGTGCCTTACTTTCCCTCATTGATTTTGCCCATGTCCCATGACTAGTCTTCTCTTGGAAGAATTTTCACCATGCGTCACATGTCTCATCTGGTCCCTAGCAGCAATCTTCTGTGCTCAAATGACTGTTGAGAGGCTCCCTGAGCTGTGCTTTAGGGGCTCTTCCCCTTGGAAACTGGATGTAGTCAGTGATTCACTATTCAATAGGCTTGGTTGACCATTTTTTCATCCTAGGACATTTGAGAGGAACTGAGACACAATCTCACAATCTCGATACATGGTTTGATAGTCATTTTGTTTATACTGGTCAGGGACACCACCCTGTGCGGACTGCCATAAACACCCCATATCTAGGTTTTCTACTGGGTACAGAACAAACTGGTCCTTTAGCAAACGTGAGTGACTATATTGCTTCAGAGGTTCATAGTGTTACCATTATCTTTATGATTTCCACATAAGAAGCCCTTTAAGCCTAAGTCATAAAGACTTAAAGTCATAAAGATCATAAAACGTGACCCATGGGACTCACTTTGCAATGCCCAGCCAACTGTAATACCAACGTAATCAGTTGCACATGCAAGGATCTCACCCTTTCCTTCCTTGCTGTTTCTTTATACACCTCCATGTTATGTTATTTTCTGCCACATCACTCTTCTCACAATGCAATCAATTTTAAGCATATTTATGCAGATCCACCACAGTAACAGTAGCAAAATTGACTTTATGAATTTTGTCATCTCTATTGTCAACATTGATCAAGCTTTTGCATTACCAATCACTAGTGGAATTAACATCCCACATGCTCTGCATTTCATCATACATCAAACTACTACCATTAAATGGGAACTGTTAAGTGCAAAGGTTTTTGGCAAGGCAATGGGTTTTTGGATCACACGTCAACCATTCTAGCAAAATGGTGCAGTTAGGCCAACTTGACATCTCTGGATGTTTTCCAGGCATGGTGTCACCACCTCTAAGAGTGTTGTAACCCAAGCATTACAGCTCCTTCCTGTCACAAGTGTTCTCCTAACCTGTTATTACAGATTCTGCTTTGTAAACTGATACTGGCTACAAAAAACAAAAAATAAAAACACAGCCATGCAATAGGCTACATTCTGAAACACATTCTGTGTTGTAGCCTAGCCAAAACAAACAAGAAATTCAAACAAAAAATCCTGTCATCACTGACCAAATATTTCACATGGGGCTTATGGATCCCTGGTCAAAGACCATTTTGGTGAAATCACTGACCTCTGACTGAGTGCTGTTTGAAATACAGGCCCTAATGTTTCCTTACAGAATGAAGTAAGACTAAAGTTACATGCAATGTTCAATATTAACTTAACACTTTGTTCTCACTCTTTATCCATAAAAAACAGGCCATAAATTTAGGATATACACAAGGCAAGACTGTCCTTTCTACTATTATTAGGTACTTCATACAAAGCCAGGAGCTTTAAAGGCCTGTTACACTAATACAGACACAACCTACAGCCTTAAATAACAATATATAATAACACAGGATAGAACACAATGTGCTTCATCTTTCACACTCCACAGCAGTTGCCAACTGGGCACCTTCTTTAATCTAACTCTTGAATGAATATCTCAGTATGGTAGCAAAGTCCTATTACCTATTACCTGTAACTACTTTAATCACAACCACCAAATAACAAAAACTTCCACAAACTAGACTGCCACTAGGAAAATCTTTCGCAGAGGTTATATATGAAAACAACACAAGTTTAAAAAACGCAAGTAATTTTCTCTGGTTAAAAAAAGAAAGCACTCACTCTCTCTGTCTGTCTGTCTCTCTCTCACTCATTCACCTCACTCACTCACACACACAAAGAAACAAATCACCTACTCAACCACACAAACCCTTCCTAGTTCATACCACTTGTGTCTGAAGAACATGTTTTTGACCACGGTGTAGTTCACCAGTACCAACTGCTGTCTCATCAAATTAACCACATTTTAAATCAGATAGCAGTCAGTGATCAAGACAGTTACAATAAATGGTTTGCAAGCAACATAACACATAGGGAAAGTGTACAATAAGCTGGGCAGTAAACTGTCTGACCCTCTTTCCAGCCAGGGAAACAGCCCCCAAACAGTAAACACAAAAGGAGCACTGTTCCCCTGACCTACTCCTACGCTCAACCCTTCCCAGACTTACAACCAAAAAAATGCAACCTCCCTGCAAACAGTCCTACTTCATCAAATAAATGGAAAACATGGAAAACAGAAAAGGGGGAAAAGAAAATGAATCAACAGCTTATAAATCATGATCAGTGCAAAACTAAGTTCACCAGGCTAAAAGAAATCTCCAATAAAGGATCAACTCAACGACCTTTATGTTTCCAGCCATGATAATGCAGATCAACATCAAAGACTTTGGCACTCACTTTAAAACACCTTAAAGCTTTTCTTTGCAGAGACAATAGAGCAAAATATCAGGTCATCTGAGTCCAGGAATGTCCACATTCTTTCCTGTATAACTCACGCTGTGTTCAAAGAAAACCACTGAAACGTTACTTGAATTCTTTTCACAACACAAAAGAGACGTGGACTTACAACAATAAATTGTTGCTAGAGATATTTCATTACATCATTACAGTCTTTTATCATTTAGTGTCATCAGTAAAAGTTTTAAGAAATTGTAAAATTACTATCATCTAGACATGCTTGTTTCCACTGTAACCAGAGAAGGCAAACTTTAACATCTGACCTATTTTATCTGTCACGTATTTAATGCGTCCTACAGTAACCCTAACAATTTTATGTAGCTAGTTGTTTGGACCTAGCGTAATCTATTGTGGTGATGGGGATTTAACGTGCTTGGCGACGCTACCTTAATTATATCCCAAATCTTTTGGGATCAGTGCTTTCTGTCCTTAATGACAGCCTAGCTCTAAAGACGCATTTGGAAAAAGGCCATTTGGACAAGTTTACGTTAACAGCACCAAGTACCCGTAACGTTAGCGTTATTCTAAGCGTAAACTCTGGACTAGCTCAGAAGTAACTTTAAGAACCCATCATTGTGCACTTAATCATGACATTCTTCCTTCCAAAGAGGATCACAACAAAATGCTTGATATGGTGAATTAATCCCCTTGACTTTTTAATTTCACACCTCAAAAATATATGCCGATACCTACCTAACGTAAAACGTGTTTTATTAACTACATTCACTTCAGATTCCCAAGTTAACACTATCCATCAGTTAACGTTAGCTTGCTAGCAACAGAGGTCACCGGACCCTTTTCAGCAAAAGAGATAATCGTCGTCTCTTGACAAACCACAGCACTTACCGCGCTTCGTACAAGTACTTCTCTAATTTCCTTTTCTTTCTCGATCTTAGAGACAAGTCATTGACTTTCTATTCAAAATCCTCACTTTCCACCATTAGTCGACAGTAGATAACTAGCTACCGATTATGTTGCTGGAGAGTGCTTTTTCCAATGTTACATGTGTCACAGCGACCAATGATGACGTTTAAGTTTGGGCCAATAAAAACACACATTTGAGCACCCGCTTCCGCCATAGACAGTAAAAGAAGACTTCCGCTGCCACATGGCAGTCTGACGTAATTTCACAGAGAAAAGTCGGTTTGTATGTATACGTGTCTCCATTTATTACTTAAATCGCGTTCGAGATCCCGTATATGTATATACTTGAATTTCTACTGAATGTTGAAGAAACAGCTGTCATGCGTTACAGCATAGCGACATCTGGTGGTCTTTTTGAACTTTTAGATTACTATTGTAATCTGTCAAGGAAGATCATAGGCATGTGTGTTGCCTACATGCCCCCTTTCCGCAGATATGTGGAAAAGTCTGCATGTAGATCAAAAACAGCAAACCTCATTCCAATGTGTTTCTTTGTTCCTTGAATTTGTGTCAGAGTATGCAATAATGTAAGAAAAAAATGTCATAGAGGCAAAGCCTTGGAATACACTATCAGAACCATTTATTACTGTTTTGCTGTGCTGCAGCACCAGCTGTAAACAGGGGAATGTCAGCTCTACATACAGATTCAGAAAGCCACAGAGAATACTGGGTTGAGGAAAGAAATAAGAAAAAAAATGGCGAATCACATAGAAGAGTACAGCAACAGGAAATGTTTTAATTGGGATTGTTTTGATCATCCCATGGTAGTGTGAATGAGAGAAGAGATTCAATCCTTTTTTTTCTCCACAGGCTGTTCTGATAAGACAGTAAAATTTTACTCATAAATAAACATCACATTGCATAGCCAGACATACACACACAAGTGTCCATCAACACACAAAAAAGAAAATAATTTTACTGATAGAGACCCTACAAGCAAGACAGCACCACAGAGGCAAGAGAGCACTGCACTGTGTCAGCCCATCACAAGTTGATGCTGACCTATGATCTTATCTTGACAAGCAACACAACCTGAAATACATCCCATGTACATACTACAGATGTCATAGTAAGACACCGCAAGTAAACCACTTAGCAACTCCACAAATTAAGATATTTCGTCTAAACAACAAGAAAAGTATACTTCATAATGGACAAAGCCCATTAAAGTAAGCACAGAGCTTGCATTACACAAAAGGTTGAAAACCAAAAAGGGTTTTGTGAGTGCACCAGTAATACTACAGTGAAGGTGTGATGGCCACACAGTAGCAGTCCTTGTCTCATTGCCTCCTAGGTCCATGTGTGAATATGATAGGGGTGGTAGGGTATAGGAGACCAAGGGGAGAGAAAAGAGGCTTTTTATCCGGCCACACGGTAGTTGGCATGAATCTCAGGCTTGATGTCGCACACCATCTTCAGCAGGTTGCCCAACACAGCTTCACGATTTTGCTGATAGTTATTCTGGATGCGGCTCATTTTATCCAGTGTCTCCTTGTCCACTTCAACAGCAGAGTTACCGTGGGAACCCAGGGCCTTAGAAGAGGGGAAAGGGCAAATTGAAAGACTTACATTCTAGAAACAATCACTAAATCTATTATTGTTGTTGTATATGCTGCCATGTCTAATTACATTAGCTCTGAAATTATCAATACTTCACAAAACTGTTAATTACTTTTGGAGACATACTGCATTTATTACACTCTTAAAACTTTATAAACTGAGAATTTCCAGACATTTTCCATCCTAGACGCCCATGCCAAGACCGACTCCCCTTCCCTGAGGATTTGTGACAGACCCCCCCTCACAATGGCACTGTCAAATGGACCCTTATTGTTACCCACATGCCCCATCTCACTCCATGTCTGGACACTACTACTCTGTCCAGCCATAATTCCTGATAACAACCTATGGACTGAATACCATGTTATGTAAAGTGGGATAATACTCTGGATCCATTATGATCCTTAGCTAAAACCATAGGCAATTGTAGTCCATCATGGTTACTACTCACTGTACTTTTCATGCATGACCCCTGAATCTGTCCAAGGTTTCTTCCTAGACTAACTAAACATAAGAGAGTTTTTCCTTGCCCCTGTTGCTTTTGGCTGCTCCTTCTGTAAAGTGCCATGAGGCAATACTATTGTAAAAGGTGCTGTATAAATAAAATAAAATTGAATTGAATTGAATTGAATTGAATGGAGCATTCAGCAAACAACCCAGAATAAATGCCTCGTAAAATGACTCCATGATTCAAATTTCATTAATATTACAGCCCTAATTGACAGGTTGACAGAGGCAATTTTTTGCTAAATAGTCCAAATCTTGCAAAGAACTTCAGCTCTTACCGCAGCCTCCTTGGTCTTGAACTCCTTCTCCCTCTGAAGACGATACTGTTCAATCTCAGCTTGAGCTTCCTCTTTGGCCTGCTTCAGACGACGATTCTTACCTATTGAATCAAAAAAAAAAAAAAAGAAAAAGACAGAAAAATACTAAATACTAACACACTTCTCCCAATAATTCCATTGGATTTGCATGGAAATCATGGTTACAAATGGAAAAACGAGGACACATTCTTTCATAGATTGAGGGAACATGGAGAAAGAGGAAGGCAAGACAGTGACTTACAATCACGTTGGCAAGAAAGAGGGAACAATGGAATAACCTAACAAAATGTTTTTACTTTAACATTTAAGAGCATTAAAACTGACGCAAACATCTCTGGCAAGCTAATTAATTTTTGGACATACAAGTGACAAATTCCTCATTGAAATGTTATTGAGATGTGGACAGATGGTAAGTCAGCTAACGATACTACGTTGTTTTCATAGCATCCAAGTGTTTCTTTTCTCAGATTTCTGTTCTGAAGTCTGTAATCTGCTTACTCACAGATTCTAGAACCATTTCATTTGGCCAGGGACGACCAATGCTTAACTACCATTACACAGACATTGGAGTGTCATCCTTTTGAGCCATTAACGGTATAACGTTATAACCATAGTTATAACGACAACATGGAACATGATAACATAACAGACAGTTGTGCGCAGCACGCCACTAGACAAAACGGTAATATGACAAATGACAACAAAACTTATTGTCAACAAAGATACATTTCTACTAATTCTTGTATTACCTCAGCTCTATCGATAGCTAATATTGACCTAGCCAACAAGGCTAAATCGTGACAGTCGAATAAACTTACGTTTTCTCGCCTCTGCAACCTTCTCTGCTGCTCGTTTTTCAGCTTGCAACAGCTGCTGAATGCCCTGTGATTGACTAGCCATTTTTAGACACACAACCAAGATGAAATAAAGCAGAGATGCTAATTTAGGATTCCCGTGTACACTGCAGCGAAGGTCGGGGAAGAACACTGAAATATCTGCTGAGAGTCAGCTGACCATACGTCAACGCAGTCTGGATAAAATCACGTGACAAGCCCAGAAGTACTTAATTTTTATGAGTTTGTGTTAATAAAAATATTCAGAATACAAATAAAATACCGAATTATTATAGCAATGGTGCACTGATGTCCCCTACAGTAGAATTTCTCTATTTTGACGTAAAACACTTGGTGTTCAGTCTGCATAATAGAGTCGTAGATAGAGATGCAGCTCTGCTACATACGAATCTTTGGCGCACTCTGGAGGCTAAATCAGTTTATTGAGCGCTAATTTCAAGCTGATGGCCATTATAAATCCCTGATCTCTATCCTCAGTCGTCGAAAATTTGTGGGAAGCACAGAAAAGGTGTGTGTAGACACTAGGCAAAAAGGCCTACTACCCTGGCCTGTTGCACCAGTTCTGTCGAGAGGAATGGGCCAAAATTCCAGCAAACTATTATGAGAAGTTTGTGGAGGGATGCCCAAAACTTTTTGCCCAAGTAAAGCCATTAGCCACTGGCCATTCTACCATATGCTAAGGAAGTGTGTTTACATTTTTGACCGATGAAAGCAATTAAAAATTCTCTATAAAAGTCTTTCTGTCCTTATTGTAACATTTAACAAACATAAAACAGACTTCAGATTTAATGTTTGACAGTGAGGGTAAAAAAATGTTTCGGTGTCTGAAGTGTATGTGATCTAATTTGTTAATCACTTGTAGCAAGGCTTTTTAACCTGACATGATCCAATGTACAGATGTATACACTTGAAATATAGCCTATGTAAAATAGCATATAAGTAATTATGCCTAAACTTCTTATGTACACATAAAAAATCACCTTATCTTGAAAAACAAAAATTTTCTTGCCCCCAGTAGTCATCCACAGAAGTTTGACAGTGATATCTGTTAGCTGAATTTCATACCCCATAGGGCTATTTCAAATCAGCACCCTGAAATTGGGTAGACTGTTTAGTGACTTTTCCTCCAAATTTACCCTCAGAAGGTCACTATTCTGAAAGTAGGGCCAATCTAAGATTTCACAGCACAATATCATTTGTTGACACCAATTACTTTATCAGACTGTTGATTGCAAAGTTTTGCTTTTTGGGCAGCCACAGCTTGCAGCATAAATATAGGTTAAATTGTTTAATAAAACATATTAGAAGATAATGTGTAGTCTGTTGTTTTTCAGATTTATTCTTTCTTTATTTATTTTGTTGTTGACAACCAATGCTCCCCTGCCATTTGGAACTTCAAAACACAGCACAATTCTAGATTAGACTAAGTGTCTAAGTGAATCTTATTCACCATACCATTTTCTGGAATTCAGTGATGGTTAGGTTAGGTCAAATGTATTCTGTCTTTTTTTTTTTTTTTTTTTTTTACATATGTAGCCTTTTACCAGCCTTTGAAGGTTTTAAAATATAAACATTTTTATTTTAATATGCCTGTTTAGTTTTTGTTCACTTCAATGGATGCATCTGATCCTATTAAGCATGCGTATAGGCCAAGGTATTTTACAAAGCATAGCCCCACCTCAACATGCCTTAAATTATATTTAAGCCTAACATCCCAAACAAATCCGTAAGTCAAAGGTCCCTTCAGTTAAAATGCATACACATCTAGGTGGTATTGTAAACGTCATAGCCCTATGGTTTGGGAGCGCAGCAATCCTGAACGGAAACCCCTCCCGAATCCCAACTCCGGCTGCCGAGCAAAGAAAAGAGGAATACCAAGCAAGGATTCAGGAAACACGGAGAAATAACACAACAGTCAAATAAAGTGAGTGCATTTTATTGTTGAGTTTACCAACTCTTATTTCATGTAGATTGATTTTGTGAAAGTGTTTTTAGCCGGTGTAACATCATGTAAAATCAACTGTTGAGTTGTTTTTTTCTTCGGGAAAACGGCTATCCGACATTAGCAGGGTTGCTAAGTGAAGTGACCTAGCATGTCGGTAGCTGGCTAATTAAATGGTTCGGTGTTAATTTCTATGTTTCTGGGCGTAGGACCTCGGGTCGCGTTGCATTGCACTGCACGTTAATGGCAATGTGTAAACGAAATGAACACTCATATTTTGCAATGACGTTTATAGAGATCTGTCGTCTGGTCTTTCTTTAAAAAAATCAATTGTGTGC
This sequence comes from Tenualosa thibaudeaui, assembly GCA_027481765.1. Lineage (NCBI taxonomy): Eukaryota > Metazoa > Chordata > Actinopteri > Clupeiformes > Clupeidae > Tenualosa > Tenualosa thibaudeaui. Next base: position 908,483 of record JAIFZK010000114.1, on the reverse strand, counting down.
CATCACACTGAGTAGAAGGCTAGTGTACCTGCAGCTAGCAGTTGTTAACATTAACTTGATTGTTTTCTCGCAAGGTAGACAAGATGTTAGCGACTTAACTTATCCTTAACATAGGACACGACAGGTTAAATGCTAGAACAGGATTGCTGGAAAAAGTGGCGCCCACATATAATTTAAATGTGCAAAGAATACCTTTGATGTAAAAGTACGATAAGATTAAGAGTTTTGATGGCCACATGTAACGACTTTATACCTAATCCAGTTCCAAGACAAAAGACAGAAAGTAATCAGGATATCGATTTCTTAACAAACTGATAAGTTAACAGTATTTTATCTTGATAAACAACGTCACCGATCCGTTTAAGATGAATTTACTGTTAATATTAGATTTTGAGCGGATACTGTGAAATAACTAAATTCGAGTAGGCTAGATGAGTTTTGTTTGCCGTAAACGTCCCGTCATCAGTCGTGTAACGTTAGCAAACTTATGCTGGCTTTGTCAGTCAGACCCACTTGTATTTGCAATTGTGAGGCTTCAAATGATACAGTTGTTAACATTATCATGTAAGAGCTTGCTTCGCAAAAGTTGTTAAAGCAGTCAGGTTGTTCTCTACATTTCAACTCCTCAGCAGTCCGTGTCTCACCATTGTCCTCAGACCCACTTTATTCGTTTGGTCAGTATGAATTTGAACCCTTGCTCAAATTCAGTTTTTAGTGTGGTGTTTGGTGTGCCAATTATGATGGGCTATAATTTTGTCTTGCAAAACTGAGGTAAACCAGTCAACATACAGCATCGGTGCCACAGCAGGATGTCTAGACAGTGGGCCATCTTGTCTATCGTTAATCGCATTCAGTCTTGCAACAGAATAAGCCTGTTTTTTTTGCTGTGAAAACATAATTCTTAATTTCGAACCGTCTCTCTGAAAGGCATTTTTTATTTAGTCTACATGGGCGCACGCAGCTTCGTAGAACTTCGTAGGACACTGAGATCGGTGGAATTCTGCGCTTCTGCTACACAATTCGAGAACTTCTCAAAATCTTTGGACTGTTGCAGAAAAGAAAACCAGACATGTAGGCTAGAAACTTTCATCTCTAATGAAGACACATCATAATGACACTACATTTGACTAAAATGACGGACAGAAACCAACCCATCTATTGGTTTCTCACTCACTTTATGCGGGGCCAGTGTTTACATATGTCCTTTTTGGTTGCCCGTGACCTCCCATGCCACAGGGGTTAAGTCGGTGTAAGGAAATTCCTCTGCAAGTCTGTTCAGTTGTGCCATTCAGGCGGCCTTCCCCCCACTGTGGTGTTTTGTAGCACACAGCAAATCGTTGTTGAGCTAAACTCCCACTTGATGTACTCCTCCTTAGACTGGCCTAATTGTGTTACTGGTAAGAGACGGTTATAAAAGCTGCACTTCAGAGAGCTTTGCATGAGGTTCCCATGTTCAGCCAAAATTGCATGCAGGGGCTTTACACACATAAACACCACCACCTGCAATTCTACTGGCTGATTTGTTGTATTGTGAGTGTTAATATCTTTTTTTTTCTTACTTTCTTAGGTTACTTACTTTTTACTTTACTTTCATGTTAGGGCCATACCTCCTACTTGGGCCTAAGTGATGAAGGAGTTTCTTTTTTGGTTTGCAGTAGTTTTTTTTTTTTTTTAGGTTAGTGCCCTTAGAAGACTGAGTGGATGTGTGCAGGAAATGTGTGCTCAGAAGTTGTCGTACCATTAATGTTAACCTTATGTCTGTCAAAGAAACCACAGAGATCATGGATTTCAACTCTGATTTGCAGTAAAAGACCTGCTGCTGTTTTTTGTTTTGTTTTTTCAAAATGCTGTAGGCCTACATCACCCTTCCACCTTTACTACACACACAAGTGGCCTTTTTCAAATGACTACTTTTGTCAAGGGTAATAATAGTGTCTCCTGTGGCCAAGTCAGTCTCGTTGAAGGAGTGTTGTTAAATTGGTTGCATTGCCTTATGACATCAGAGACATTAGTTAGGCGCTATGTTGTGTTTTAATCAGAGTCTGAATCAGAATCTCTCATTGTGGATGAGTGTCCAGACTTGGCAGTGTAGCAGTCAGTGCTTTTTTGTCTCTAGATGGTTGTGGAGCAGCTGGTGGTTATAGCCATTTCCTTTTCCTTCCTTTTCAGAGATGTCAGAGGGGTGTCAGGTCTTTATCATCATAAACATGATGTCAGTGAAATGTTGTTGACCATGAACTAAGCAGCATTTGAAACAAATGAAGCTAGAAAAGAATTCAGAGAGCTCAGACCTCCGCCAAGCCAATGTAGGGTCACTGACCCAATATAAATTCCAGACGGTGTTATGGATCACCACCAAAATGTAAGCATCTCTTCCTTGTCCTAATACCCACATTGTCTGTAAATTTCATCCAAATCCACACTGTACTTTTCGAGTTATCTTGCTCACAGACAGACAAACAGACAAACCCTGGCGAAAACATAACCTCCTTGATAGAGGTAACAATTTCACACAGTCTCTGCAGAATGAACTTGAAAGAGTTGTTGGGGTATTGTGTGCTATGTAGTGCTAGGCTATTTCTGCAGGCCCACACTGGTTTTAGAGATGGCAGATTAGCTGCTGACACATGGCCTAACTTGGCTTATATTTTCTCAACCAGAGTTATATGTTTTGTGGCTTATATTTGCTGAATACATAACTGTGCATACTTAAAGGAGTGATATTAAGAAGTGATTGGTCAGTTTGATAGACCTGTACCCTAGCTGCCCATTCTTTAGATGTGGATTATTTTGCATGATTGGATGTTTTTTTGCAGCCCTGCCCATTCCAGGCTAGACGACTGACATTTTTATTTTGATTGCAGGGCGTTTAGGATGATTAGCCTAACTAACTGTTTGAGTTATGTCTTTGAGGATAAAGATGCTTCAGAAAAGCATCTCATAACTCTACTCTCAAAGTCTTGAAAGCACCTGTGCTGTTCTTGCAGGTTGAGGTCCTAATTGGAATGGTGGAAAGTCTGTCAAATAATCTAGCTTCAGTTAAACTTGGCCTATGGCTTTGCACTTTGTCCATCACTCAAATGAGGGGTCCTACAGATCAGCCTCTAGTTGGAGCTTCACACCCACCCACACAAGCACACACATGCTGCAGGTTCCTAGCTCATCTTCGATGTAAAAGGAAGTGTGTCCTACCATGGTTCTCTAGCCCTGTTCAGTTAGACAAATCTTGAAAACGTCTGTAGGTTTCTCAGTTTGCTACGGCTAAATCTGCAAAGCAAGGTGGAGTCTCAACACTATAGAGAACTCTCTAGAGCCTGCCAGGTGCAAGAGCATGATAAGTTATGTTTAGGAGGAAAGGTAAGAGGACTGTTTTTGTCTCTCTTGTGTTTGAAATACTGTTTCAGTGGCATTTGGAAGAAAGTGATGTGTAAAATTTAATTTCAAATTCACTGAGCTTCATTTAGCATAGCTGCCTATTCCCTTTATGGTTGAAATTGGTGTTCAGTTATTTTTTCAGTTATTTCATCAGTGTTTAACATTAAGGGGACACTTCTATTCTGAAAGAATGGTGTGATGTATATATTCATTTTCAAACTTGAGAAAAGGATGAACATAGATCTCAGATTATCTCTTCCCCTTGATTTTTAAGCGTTTCTGTTAAGTTTAGTCAAGTCTTTAATTACAATTTAAATTAATTACTTTAATTACTATTTAAAAAACAGGCTGGCTCATGTTCAACATGTTGCATTCTCTTTCGCTGTCTTGATTCAGCATTCCTCCAGATGCATGTTGAATGTATACAGATGATTTCATTGGTGGGTTTTAAAAGTGGAATGTATACTGTTACATTTATGCACACAAACACACACACACACACACACACACACACACACACACACACACACACACACACACGGACAGACATGCCAACTGATCCATGCATGCCCTGAGGACTTGGTGTTTAGAGTGGCGTGGCTTGGGGGTGGCAACATGGATTCCACTGGTGGTGCACCCATCATCATGCTAAGAATTTGTAATGAGTAGGAATTTGGGTGACCACAAACCCACTGCCCTGCTCTCACCCCTCAACCACTGGCCCCAAAAATTGCATAAGGGTAGAGAGAAGGCTCTTTGCATATGTTTGGAACAAGACTTCTAGCGAATGTTTGCAGTGCAAAGGTTAATTATTTACATGACAATCAATAAAGTGAGTTGTGTTTGTTTCCTTGACCAGCTGGCTGTTTTGCGTGGATGGAAATGAGCTGATGCCCATATTGTCTTGTGTGCTAGTTTCAACCTAAATGTATTGAGCTTGTTGGGTGGTGGTAGTGAGCAGAAGCCCTCACTTTATTTAATGATGCAGATGCATAATGGTGCAGGGCTTTTAGATGTTAAGACTACCCTGAGAAGTTGCACACTGTTGCACAGGCAGTCTGTGTGATCTCAAGAGAAAGAAGCAAGTCTTTCCAGTCTTCCCTTTGCTGCAGTTTTCATTGGCCTTCAGGGCTCATGTACACTTTGTACCATTCCGGCTAGTTAGGTAGGGAATTAGCTAGGGAATTATATCTGTAGGGAATCAGTGAGATGCTATGTAGTCACATACATACACACACACACCAAGCTTGAAGGTGGTAGACAGAAGGCATCTGATAATTCCGGTAATGGGCTTTTATCCAAGCTCTTTCAAATTAAGACCCACCTCCAGGGACAGTCAGTGATTAGCCCAAACAGTCTGCTCGATGTGGGGTTGCTGGGGGGGGGGACCACCCCAATGGTCATGCAGCCAAGGGGGTTTTGTTTACGTTTAGAGCTGTATGCATGTCAACATTATAGTCCAACAGAAAATTGAGTACAGCATTAGACTTGAGGTTAGAATTGAAGAGCCCAATATAACATTAGGCCTGCAGCCATCTTTGGTTGTTGTTTTGCTTTTGAGAATGTCTTGTTGCAGCTGTGGCAAGTTGAAGGAGTCGAGAGAGTGCCTAAGATTATTGCTTGACAGAGCAGAGTCCTCGCATGTGGTGTTTGGTGGGCTTAGGGGTGTGTGTGTGTGTGAGAGTGAGTGTGTGTGTGAGACTGATCATGTTTTGGAGCATTGTTTTACATAGACCACATCCTGACCACAGGCCTGTTTGTCACCCATTTAATCGGTGTGGCTGAAAAGGGTCTGCCGTGCTGAGCATCGGGCAGCTACTTTAGCTGCTTTTTCTGCCAGCAATAGCACCGGTGATAAACACAACCACATAGAAGTGTGCAAACGTCTCAGAAACACAAAGAACTAATCAAACAAAACTGTACATAGTTTGTCACATAATGGTGAAAAATGTTTTCTTTGTCAATTGTTGAGAAATTTTCTCATGAATGCCTCCAGAGACCTTATGTTATTTGCAGTATGTTATAGGGTCTGACGATTGAGATGTGTGTTTAACTTGGTGAGGGGCCCATGTTTTGTAGACTCTGTTGTAATAGTGAGTGAATTAAGCTTAAAAAGAATTGGTTGTTTTGTTAGTTAGTTAGTTATGAGCTGTAATGTAATTGTAATCTAATGTTATTGGTCATTTAATGTTTGCAGATATTTTATTCAAGTAGCTGTAGCTTTTAATATATCCAGTGGAATGCTCCTTTGTCTTGTGCACATGCAATTACAAAGCAGGTGACTCAAAGCTGGAATGCATCGACTTTACTAAGAGCACTTCCAGTAAGCTCAAGGTTGAGCTGCAGAACAGCATGCATACCGCAGAGGTCTGAGGAGTCATGTTTAAGGCATGGCTGTGTTCTCCTGACACAGGAATTACTTCCCTGTGTCTGTGGTATCAGCAGCTGGAAGCTCAGGATGCCGCCATGGCCTAGCGGTGGCTAGTTTACTTAGAGAAACGGTCCTTCACTATCAACAAGTAAAACTCAGTATGAGTTTGAGTATGAGTGACTAGCCTACTGCTAGTGTTTTTTGAGTGGAGATTTAGTGGTTTTGTTTTTATTTTTATTTTATTTTGTTTTTATTTTCATTATCTTAATGTTTGCTGTTTTACGTCTAGTGTTATAGCTTTTTTCATGAACTTTGGCAACCATAAAGTCACCTGATCCCTTGTAGCGTTGTGTTTTAATGGACTCTGCCCTAGGATTTTTGCATGCATGTGTATTCCTAACTAAGAGCTTCTTGGTCTTCACATTCATCCAGAAAGGATGCAGACCTGAGAGGCCCCTAGCCTTACGTTGGAACGTGAGCGAGCCTTCCGCGTGCCTTGCGACCACGACCATGGGGTTCGGCCGGGACCTGCGCAACTCCCACGAGGGCCTGATCAAGCTGCAGGACTGGGAGCTCAAGCTGCTGGAGACGGTCAAGCGCTTCATGACGCTGCGTGTCAAGAGCGACAAGGAGTACGCCTCGCTCCTGCTCAACATCAGCCAGCAGGTGGACAAGCACGACAACTCCTCGCAGGTGCACTACATCAGCACTGTCTCCAAGGTAACACTCAGAATACAATAATGTAAGCTCCATAAACCCGCCCTTATGTTTTTGTGTCCATTTTTCTGGAAGTAGAAAGTTCAGTTTTCTTGGAAAAGAAATTCTAATGAAATGTATGGAAGTCACCATGGGTCAGTAGTTTCTGCTACACAAAAATGTTCAGTAGTCTCTGGTCAGTGGTGCTTGCCTGGGATTGGCTCTCTGTATGCAGAGAGGAGGAGTTTATGTTGGTTGGTTGTCTGGGGACTGGCTGGCATGTTTCATGTGGCTGTGGATAGAACACAGTCCACTGTCCTGGATTCTCCTGTCCAGAGGAATTTATTGGTGTTTGTGCTCGACACAACTAAAGAATGTTTTGATCTCTCCATCTCTTAAATGTGTCTGTTTTTCTCACTGTCTCACTCTCTATGTGACCCAGCTGTGTCTCTGTGCCCTTAAATCACACTGGGCCTATATGTCAAAAAATTTGTTAAAAAATAGCAATAGCATTTTAGCATTGGTGTCCTCATTGTTCAGGGGACCCAAGGGTTGAGTGCAGCCTAACTTCTTTACCAAATTCATTACCCATCTCTCCATGTCACTCATTTCCTGTCATCTCTTCATTGTCCCATCAAAGAAAGTCTCAGATAAATTTGAAAAAAAAGGATAAATTTGAGAGAAGAAAAGTCTATGGCACCCCTTAAAGCTTTTATTGAAGCATGGTTGTTTGATGAGATCTTCAATGGGTTTTGGCAGTTCCTCTTTGTTTTAAGTGTTACAGTTGTAAGTGTGTGTGTGTGTGTGTGTGTGTGTGTGTGTGTGTGTGTGTGTGTGTGTGTGTGTTTTATCATGTGTGTGTCTTTGTCTATCTAGCTTTTTCTCCCTTTGTATGCTTTCAGTTCAGTTACTCACATCTGGCCCTTTTTCATGTATGGGGTTTAGACATTTGTTTGTTGTCTTTCTGATTATGTGGAAATGTTTTGTTTACGTGATGTATGATCCTGTCTTATCTGAACATCTGAACAATATGATACTTCAGGGTATTCACTGTTTCCCCATTCTGTCTCTCTTTCTCTTTCTGCCTCTCCGTCTCTCTCTCTCTTTCTCTCTCTTTCTTTTTCTCTTTCTGCCTCTCCATCTTACTCACTCTCTCCATCTTTGGGCCTTTAGTCTTGGGCTAATATGGTGCAGCAGACAGAGCACCTGAGTAAGATCATGAAGTCCCACGCTGAGGAGCTCAACTCGGGCCCTCTGCACCGGCTTACCATGATGATCAAGGACAAGCAGCAGGTTAAGAAGAGCTACCAGACGGTCCACCAGCAGATCGAGTCCGAGCTCTACAAGGTAATGAGAATGACACTTCAGCTGCTCACCGCATCTCAAAAACCTCAGGACAGCTGAAATGTCACACCTGTGTGAGTTGTGTGAAAAGCCTGATGACAGGAAAGAAAAGAAAACTTCCTGTTCAGTGGGTGCCAATTTTTTTTGTCTTTTGTTCCTGTGAAAGGTCTCACTCTTTGACTTGCTACTCAACAGGTCTGGTTTTTCGGCTTTCACCTGTGCCAGTGTTGTTTAAGGTTGTTTGAGGTTATTTGTAGTTTTTTTTCATGGTTAAAAGAATTAAAGGGGTTGGAACTGTGTCTTTTTAGCATTTAGTTGAAGTCATTAGAACACATTTAAACATAAAAAAGCATAATTGGAGGCCTTAAGCACAGCTTCAAATGATAACAGCCGTTCAACAAACATCTCGTTCATTCATGTCAACCCGTCAGCGCCTAAAAGTTAGCATAACAATTTGTCTGTGCTTGTAGGCAGCTTTAACGCACTGTGCCGTGTTTTTTTTGCAATCTCTTTCAGGTTACTAAAAATGACCTGGAAAAGTTGAAAGGCACCTACAGACAATTAACCAAGGATGCCCATAGTGCCAAAGAGAAGTATCGGGAAGCGGTAGCGAAAGGTAATGCCTAACCTACTGCTCACCTGTTTGTGTTTGACTCTCAGGAGCATGACTGGAACTTTGGACTGTCACCTTCAGGTTGCTGCTTGTTTCTCAGAAAAAAAAGACTCCAGAGGAGTGTAATGGAATTTGTCATGGGAAAGCTCACCTCAGGCTTCAAACATTTTCAACTTATCTTTTGTCACGCTCAAAAAGCGAGAATAGATACCTGAAGGACAGTATAGCTGGATCACCTGTGGTAGACCAATAAAGAGAGAGAGAGACAGCGAAACAGATGTTCAGAGAGATGCTATCAGTCTGCCCTGAAGCAGCTGGGATCCATTTCAAAGTCACTTAATGTGAGTTAGTATGCAAGACAACTTTACAGACTTTTAACTCAACCACAATTTCATAATCGTTAACAGATTGCCTGCCTGTGCAATACAGTCAGATTTGTAATTATCATATTTATGGGAGACAGACATAATTGTCATTATGAAGTACTATATACATACACAGTGTAAAGCCATGCCTTTTGTAGTTCTAATGGTCTAATCATGGACATCAAGGATTGTATATAAGGATTTGAAATTTTTAGCCAGGTGAGGTTTCTGGGAGAAGGACTGGCAGACTGCCGTCAGGTACAGACATGTTGTCTGAGAGTAACCAGAACGTCTGGCACGCGTCTCTGCCAATGCCATCAACAGGAGGCAGAAATGTATTTATGTGAGGGCTATCTGGACGGACTAGCATGAATTACAAAACCAGATAACAGAATAGCAGGCCGGAAACAGGAACGACTACAGAGGGTTCCCCTCCTGCGTCTCGGTGCCTTACATACTTAGCCCAATGAGCTGGCGACCCATACGTGGACCCGTGGACACATGGAGATTTCCCTTTCTGTGAAATCACTTGGAAGATGTCTGTTGTTTTTTTTTTAATGTACAAGAAACTAACCTCATGAAATGATTTCATGTGCGTATAGTTTGCCTTTCTAGGGATCTGAACTCAGGACTCAGGAATTATTTCCAGGAAGGAGACTGTGTTGTTAGCACAAAAATAGACAAGGGGTCATGCACTTTTTCTCTGACAATAACCAAAGTGTAAACATAGTCCCTTCTGATGAGGAAGGTTCATTCACTCCTTTTCTGTCTGAAACATGTAAAATACAATTTTGTAGCAAAGCAAATGGTTGACTCATTTCAACAGGGTAAATGTGATGTTTATGAAGGCAGTGAAAGTTTCACTGCTTCATTCCACTGTGGAAGCATCCAAGAATATCTCTGGATTCTTTCCTCCATCTCTTATCTTCAGCACGTCCTCCGAATGTCTGAATCACTATCTGTTTTTGTCCCTCAAATCAGCTGATGCTTGTTTTTCAACCAGTGAATAATGATTTGTTGATATGAAAGAGTGAGTTTTTAAAAACTTTTTTTGCCATTCTCTGTCCCTCCTTCATTCACATCTCCCTTCCTGGTTTTTCAATTTCTCTCTCCTTCTTCTTTTTTGTCTCACTTTCTCTTTTCCTCTCTTTAACTGTTCCCCCTGTTCGCCTCCTCTACTGTCTTAAACCCCCCCTCAGGTAAGGAGCCTGAGAAGGCGCGTGAGCGTTATGACAAGGCCACCATGAAGCTGCACAACCTGCATAACCAGTACGTGTTGGCAGTGCGCAGCGCCCAGCTGCACCAGGAGCACTACCACGACACCACCCTCCCCATGCTCCTCGACTCGCTACAGAAGATGCAGGAGGAGATGATTGTCGCACTGTGAGTGGTCACACACACACACACACACACACACACACACACACACACACACACATACATACATACAGGCTCTTTCACTATCACTATGTATTGAATGCACTCATACCTTAGATCTACATACCTTATGAAGGTAAATATCAGGAAGAGACCAGGACACACACACACACACACAAAGGATACAACTGTTGTTTCATGCACACTTGCTTCCTCCCTAAACCACATTGACTTATGCTGAAGATTCAGATGATCAGTGGCTTTATTTGGCCTACATGTATCATTATTCCGTTGTTCACTCATTTAGTCAGAGCTCTGTCATTCACAGATGTCATTCATTCACTCACTCACTCACTCACTCAGATTCAGTATTGATGATGATGATGGATGATCAGTACCTTCACTATGGGCTTGCCTTGTAGACAAGTTGATGAGTCAGAAACTGTATGCTTTCATGAAGCAGTCACACATGCATTACATAAGACTCTCAGCTGATGAACATTACTATTCTCAGTGCTTGTAGGCAAATGCATGCATACTCACAGACAACAAAGCCATCATCTTCACATAATGCACACGTGTCAAAACACATGGCTTGTGTGTGGCCAAGACCAGCACTAACCATGTGCACAGCATATAGACAGGCAGACACACACACACACACACACACACACGGCACATACCCCTATTCTTGTTCCTCCACATGGAAATACCCCTGCCTGTATGACAAATCCAGTGCATTGTAGTGGTGTTGGTTGGGGAGGGGGATTTAGATGGTCAGCCCAGCCTCTTGTGTGGTATTTTCTTCCCTAAGCTGTTCTTTAATCACTGGAGGGTTTTATTCTTGATGTAGAGCTTAATCCTCAAAAGAAGGGTAAACGAGAGACAAAGACATGGTGGGAGAGAGAAAGACAGACAGACAGACAGACAGAATTTAGAATTTTTTAGTATTTAAATGTTTTTCACTTCACAGAATTCAGCATAATTCACCCACACACTTGTTTCTGTTTGATATTTCAACATGTGAACCTCCTTTCACAAATAGTTGCTCACTGTACACCTTTTAGAATTGGACTGGACAATATATAGTTTTTTTCATTTTTGTTGTTTTGGCTAAGTCAGAGTTATTTGTTTTCCTGGAATTAATATGAATGTTGTTTGATTGACGTTTTTGTTTCTAGGAAGGGGATTTTGGAGGAGTACAGTGAAATCACCAGTCTTTTAACAGATGAGATTGTGAAAGCGCACAAAGAGATCAACACATCTATCGACCAAATTGACCCCGTGTCAGAGTATGAACAGTTCATCGAAGTCTACAAGTAAGTTTTGGGGGGTATATCTCAAAGTTCATTTTAGAAAATACCATTTTAGTGATCGAAAATGCATGTTCCACACCATGTTCTGTTCCAGGTTTCTTATCATTAAGGTTTTTTTTTTTCTCCCCCCAGGACTCCAGTTACCAAAGAACCCAATGTAGAGTTTGACGTGACGTTATTAGAGGAGACGGAGAATCTTCAGGCCAACGAGATTCTCTGGAACAATTTGACCGTGGACAGTTTACAAGCAGTGTGAGTGTTCACAAGTCCGTTCCAAACAGGAAAAAGCAGTCCCCTTCAACAGTGTTCAGACTTTGTGGTTAGCACCTTGTCATGCCACAGTGTTGCACACATATTTTTAAAAGACTGATCCCGCTTAGCGGTCCAAGCAGAAGCCTCTCTTAATGCAGTAATGCAAACAAATCTTTTTGGAGCTAATTGGCTCATTCTCAAACGCCCCCCCCCCCTCTCCCTCAGGACTTGTTTTTTTTTTTTTTTTCTCCAAGAAATGGCTCTAAGCCTCTAAATAAACACAACAACTGTAATATAACGTGCTGTAAAGTGGCCTGCTTGGCGCTGGGGAAGAAAAGCTGTTGATAATAATTATTTTAAGCCATTGCACAATAAATTAACAACCCCATTGTTTTTTATTTTTACACAAACATTGTGAGACACTGCAATACACACACACCCCACTACAAAGCTCTCTGGTGCTAGTTTGACTCCTCATAGCTTCCCCTTCATGATTTAACTGGTCTCTAATGTGTAATGTGTTTTCTGTAAAAGCATATCCCATGTATGACCCACTTTGACCCATCTTTTATTTCCTTGTTTGCATGCTGCATGACCCCTAAAATGTGCCGTGATTTGAGCTGTCTTGCCCATGCGCGGAGCAACTGAGAGTTATCTGCTTCTTATTGGTTTCCTGCAGGCTCAGGTCCACCTCTGATGAACTCGCACTCACCCAGCAGACCCTGCGCAGCAAAGAGGACCTCATGGTTGAGTTGGAGAACAAGATTGAGGAGTCCACCAAAAACTGCGAGAAGAAGTCAGAGTAGGTCACTTTTGCCTTACACCCTTTCAGACTTGTGTTCATGTCACCTGATTGAACAGCTGCTGTGTCTCTCCCTCTATCTCTAGTGGTCAGTGTTCCTTGTCTCTCTCTCAATCAGTTCCGATCAGTTCTGTCATTAAACTGTTTCCCTCTCTCCACTGGTCAGTGTTCCTTCTCTCTCTCTCTCTCCCGTGTTCAGTTTTCCTTGTCAAAGGTTCTAGACTACTCTCGGTCAGCATGGTCCCTCAGTTAAACTCTCACACAAGTGTGGGCACTCTGACGTGTGGCTCATGCCCTTTACTCTTGCCGTTTGTGGTCAGTGTCCTCCGCAAACACATCAGCCACCTGCTCCGCTGACATAAACGCCGCTCCACCGAGGGCCTGAGCAGGGGAAACCACATAAATGCAGGGCCTCAGCTTCCAAGCTTCTGAGGAAAGGGAAAATTGTAGAATTGCTCTGCGTAAATGGCAGTGTGCAAAGTCCTCGGCTGTAATACAAGATGCCAAATGTCAACGCAGCCAACATTCATTTCATTTTGCGGGCACAAGAGTTTTTCGGCCTGGCGTTGATGTTGTGTATAAAACAGTCTGTAAACAAGAGAAAGAGAGAGGCACAAGCAGGTCAGGTGCTTCTTGACATTCACAGGATCAAAATTTTCTCCTTTTAATTCCACTGAAAATAAAAAAAAAATGCAAAAAACTAAATAGTATTGCCATTTACAATAAATTGTGCAGAGGAATTGCGCAACTATTATTTGTTTACTTTCTGTGGTTTGACAGAAGGCACCTTAGGTGCTGATGCCAATGCCATGCTCATTGGTTCAATACCCAGTGAGAGCATATAGCACTGACAAATGTGCATATTCGTGCTGTGGTGTCGCTAAACTGTCTAAATAAATAAATGTAACCATGGCATGAGGCTAATTTCAGAGCCTTTTGATTTGTCCACTTGATGGCAGCCAGCGGTTACACACTTGACATTTACTCAGGGAGAGCATCCCAGTGAAGCCGCTCTGTGTCAGTGAACTTGGGGGGCAGGGCTGGGGGAAAGGAGGGTGTGTGTGTGTGTGTTGGGGGCTGTGAAACGCTGGGATTTCCAGAACATTCTTTAAGGTCTGCTGGCTAATCCCTTGGGAGAATGGATGGAGGGAGAGCGAGGGGGGAAAATGGAGAAAAGAAAGAAGAGTCTGCGCTCTAATAAAAGCCCACAAGCTCAGCTCTGTGCTTTTTGCTTGGACTCATCGGCTGAATCCCAACATTCACCCTAAGCTCTGAACCCTTCAAAGACTTAACTGCCATGAATCAACCAAACTTGAAGCCATTTCATGCACTTTTAGTTCTTGAGGGCTCAGGGCTTAGGTCCTAGGCGGGCAACGGCATCTAACTATTCTCCAGGCCTCAAATTGGCCTGGGTGAGCACTCCACATTCACCACTATGGCTGCTACCACCATCACCAAGGCTGCCACTGTAGCCATCACAGCCGGCCAGTGTGCGGAGGCTTTGTGTGGGAGTCTGCATGCCACGGACAGTGGGAGTGCCAAGGATTGTTGCACCTCATCAAGCATGTTTGATTAAGGAAGCATCACTCAAAGAAAGCAATGGGACCTTATTTGAAGAGCACTTGGGAGAGAGTTGGGTCAGGAGCTAGATGGACTTGATGGTCTGGGTTGTGTGTGTGCTGAGGAGTTGGTTAGAATTGCTAGTGTGTCTGTGTGTGTGTGTGTGTGTGTGTGTGTGTGTGTGTGTGTGTGTGAGAGAGAGAGAGAGAGAAAGAGAGTGAGCCTTACAAAGGGACAGGAAGGATTGGTTATTGTGGGAGTAAGATCATTTCAGCACACGCAGCAGTTGTCATAAAAGTTCTGACAAAACAAATCTTCCACAAGCCACAAAGGGATTAGAAAGCATTAATTTAAAATTCACTGAAGGCTCTTATGTGACCTCTCTATCTCTCTCTGCTTTGCTTTCTCTTTCTCCTCTTTCTCGTGGGTGCTCTCTGTCTGACCCCTCCAACCACACACACACACACACACACATTCACACTCTCACTCACTCTTAACCCCCCCTCCTCTCTTTCTCTGCCCCCCACCCCATACGACATACTTGTACCTATCTCAACCTCCCCCCACCCATCCCTTCCTCCCTCCCTCTCTCTGATCATCTTTTTCTTTCTCTCTCTCTCTCTTGATCTCTCTCAGTGTGGTGCTGCTGCTCAGTCAGAAGCAGGCTCTGGAGGAACTCCGGCAGACGGTGCAGTTGCTGCGCTGTACCGAGGCCAAGCTCACGGCCCAGAAGGAGATGCTCGAGCACAAGATGCAGGAGAGTGAAGGCAAGGAGCCGCCACCCATCGTCAACTACGAGGAGGACGCCCGCTCTGTCAACTCCATGGTCAGTTCAACATCGCTACTCAGTTTTAACATTTTTTATCAGAACTTTTACTGACTTCCTCTCGACCAGCTCATTCCCTCTGCAATGCATTTTCAGAAGTCGTGATGCCTGTTTTTCCTGACAGATGATTGTGTTCTCTAAATTAATTGACAGCTCTAAACATTTTCCATTACATCATTCAAAAGTCATTCAAAACATATCCATGACAGAAACCTTGTGGAAATGTCAAATTGTTTGTATTTTCTTGCCTCATTGGCCTTGACAACTGTTTTCAGTTTTTTTTTTTTTATTGAAGAGAAGGCTGTTTAACTTTGTTCTGCAAACACAGTTCCAAGAAGACTTGACTCAAGCTGTCACTGATGTAGTTGTATGTCTTAAATGTATGTCTCTACTTGGTTGCCTTTCCATTTTTTTAGCAGAAGGGAAGAAATAACATTCATTTATATATAATGTTTATATGTATATAAATGTTTATATATTTATATTTATTTATTAAGTATTTTATTTAAGTCATTTTAGCCAGATTCTCTCCACTTTCCTTCTCTGTTTAATTATAGTGTGTTTAGTTGGTAACCTATCAAATGTTTTCTGTTCAGAAGGCACGTCACTCAATCTGATTAGTTTTCTTAAGTACAGCAACTCTAGTTGTCATGGCTGTATGTCAGTGTCAGTGACGTCAGTGTGATCTGCTTGGCTGTGAAAAGACGCAGAGGAATGAAACACGTCACAGCTGTGAAACTGTGGGCCAGTCATGCCTACAGGCCTTTAAAAGGGGGTTGGATTCAGACTTAATTATTCAGATTCAATTCAGAGTTAATTTCTCCATGTTTCAACTTACTTTTTAAACTTCATATCTCAAAATTGGAGATTTGAGCTCTTATCACAGTTGTGTTTTAAAACTGTGTGTCTGTATCAGTGTTACACCTGTCACAGTGTTGTTCTGAGGTTGGGTTGGCATATCCAGTATGTGTTTGAAAGCTGTGGTGAAACTGGTTTAAAGTTTTGCTGAATTTCAGTAAAAAATAAATGTGCCTGGTGTATGTTGGAGTACAGTTCTAGAAAATTTAACAGGCTTGTCACACCTCGTTCTCACCACTCACACATTATTAAAAGAAGAGAGTGGAGAAATCTTGTTAGCATGCACCATTAGGGATTATCAGGGATTGATTCAGATTCATACCAGCTGGAGATCAAATTCACCCCATTTTTTTTTTTTTTTTTGATTGATTCTTTTTCTTCCAGACCTCAAAGCTGCCTTGTCTCAGGGTAAGAATGTGTGTTATATCCCAAAGGGGATGATTTTTTATTTTTTTAATCCCCACCCCACTCCCCACATCCCTTCCACATACTCACTCTCTCCCTGCTTGCTGTGGCACCCATGTGAAGTGACATGACTGTCATAGTCAGTGGTGAAATCAGGTGAAAGGAAACGTCAATGCTATATGGAGTGTCGGAGGATGAATTGCCTTTTGAGCTACTGCGGTGTACTACTGAATTCTCAATAAAAAAAAAACATAGCAAATGCACTTTTAATATAAACAATTGTGTTCTGTGCTGCCTGGCAGTAACAGCGAGACATGTTCTCCTTTAATGTTCTGTGGCTAGGCTACATCGTTGCCCTCTGGAAGACGATAGCTCTACATACTCTGTCTCAAAGATTAGCCAAGGTTCAATAGAAAACAGCTTCCTCGGCAACGCCACCATGAATAAACCCTGACTGTTGTGTTGTAATGGTAGAACACAACACCAGTAAAACTCCCAGCACTCAAACAAGACCAAGTCTCAACTTCCTCATTCAGAATTTGTTTTAGTCACTAGTCTTTTGTGTTGTTTTGTTTTTAGCTGTGTAGCTCCACAAGGGCCCACAGATGGCTGTTTTTATGCTGCCCTGTAATGTGTCTGTGTGTGCCAGTGTGTGCGCGTGTTATTTGTAAACGTCTGTGCGTGCATGTGTGTAACGTCAGCCTCTGTTGCTAATTCCTGGGTGCATGCATAAGCATGCATTCGTATGCGTGCATATGTGCATGTATGCGTGAATGTGCAGTTTGCGCTTCTGCAGTGAACTGCAGCATTCCTCCACAGAATGAGAGAGTGTGTGTGTGTGAGAGAGAGAGACAGACAGTGTGTGTGTGTGTGTGTGTGTGTGTGTCCTAGAGCAAGACGAGCTGAGTTCTGGAAGCGAAATAGGACTGTGGAGGGCAGTGTGAGCTCACTTTTCACTCCTCCTTGCGCTGTCGCTCACGTTGTGAGCCCGTCCAGTCCGTTCTGTCGCGTTACTGCTGCTTGGCTTTGCTACACACATGAAATAAAATGAAATAAACCAGAATTATTTCATTTTGTTTTTTTGTTTTTTTTACGACGGGTAATTCCTGTTCAGACTCAAGAATCAAGAATTAACTGTATGTGTTCAATGTGTTTAATTCATGTCAGTATTTCCATCTCCTTGTACAGTATTTCACACAAAAAGAAAGCTGAGCTTTGATGTGATTTGATCTCACAGATCATGAACTATGAGTAATCACCTTTTATGACCTTTATGCATTGAGGCGCCTCTTGCTGCTTTTCGCTTATGTGTCTTTGTGGGGGGGGGGGTTGTAGGACAAGGGAAAGGACAGAATATCGAAGTTTGACACCCTGCGTTACTCCATTGCGGGCATCATCCGCTCCCCCAAGTCTATGCTCGGCTCCTCCTCGGTGAGTTCCCTCTCCTGTCGGAGATGTCAATAAAGCTACAGAAATATACTGACTGGTTTTATATATATCCCGGAGCTGTTACAGATGTGTATGTAATATGGGTGTTAATTGGCCTTTAGAGATTGTGATGAATACAGGAAATGTGGTATCTTTTTTCCCCTCTAAATAAACTGAAGTGAATGAAAGTGTGTAACCTGGAGTACAAAACCTATTGTTGGTAGTGTTCAGCAGGAATAGCAGATTTTCTAAAAGCTATCCATCAAAAGGCAAACATTGTGTGAGACTCCTAGAGGTCTGATGAAATTACACATAATGAGTTGACACATTCCTTAATCACTAGCCTAAAAGGATAGTGGATAATAGTTAACCTAATAGATAAACCTATGGTCGTTCCTCTCCTCTCCCCTCTCTTCTCCTCTCCTCTCTCCTCTCTCCTCTCCTCTCCTCTCCTCTCTCCCCTCTCTCCCCTCTCTTCTCCTTGGCCAGTTCTTTGATGTGATCCCCACCAGTGAGAAACCTCTGGCGGAGCAGGAGTGGTATCATGGCGCGATCCCTAGGACCGAGGCCCAGGAACTGCTGAAGCAGCAGGGTGACTTCCTGGTGCGCGAGAGCCATGGCAAGCCCGGCGAGTACGTGCTCTCGGTCTTCTCCGACGCACAGCGGCGGCACTTCATCATCCAGTTTGCCGATGTGAGTACTTCTCGACGATTGGAGGATACAGTGCTATATTACCCAGTCAAATAGAGATGTAATATTGGTAAATTCTCAGAAGGAACCTGTGGAAGAGAGAAGTGGCTTCATGAGTCATTACTGCTTATATGTGTTAAAGATGCGATTCTTAGAGTTTTCATTTGCGAATCAGGCATGTTTGATTTTATCCATAGTAATTATGAGGTAATAATTAATTTTAACCATCTTACATTATACCTCGCATTCTTATATTGAGTGCTCTGTACATCAGTTTGTTTAAAAATGAAGCATTTCATGTTATATAAAGACCTGAAGTTAACAACCTTGTCACCTCAAAATCAGTAGCATAAAGCCTTGTCCAAATTCAATAGGACACACACAAAAGACGACATGCAGCTAGAGTTTGTTTACTTTGTTCTTCAAGATCAAACAGCCTTCAGGGTTTATGACAGTTTGCCGAGGTGTGCATACACAGAGCTTTCTGTAATTGTTTATTGGATTCTCATAACAACGAAGTGTAGGCGCAAGGCACGCGTATTATGTGTTGATATTCTAGTCGATTGTCTTTATAGATATGTGTATTGGTTTATGTGTGTTTTGTTCACCATCTAAGCAGCAGCATTGATTGCTAATGATGTTATCCCTGCTCTTCTGGGTGCTGTTCTCTCTCTCTCTCTCTCTCAGAATCAATATCGGTTTGAGGGCACTGGCTTCCCTACCATCCCTCAGCTGATCGAGCACCATTACAGCACCCAACAGGTCATCACCAAGAAGTCAGGAGTAGTGCTTCTCAACCCAGTGGTGAAGGTATGGATGAGGCTTCCCCACCTAGAGGGTATTATGCCCAGTATTTAAGTCTGGCTACCAGGATTGAAATCAAATGGGTTGATTGCTGGTTGTTTTGACTCCCCCTACCTTATCTGGGCGGAGATAGGGAATATGCCCCCCCCCCCAAAAAAAACAAACAAACAAACAGTGAAATGTGTTTATCCACCATAAAATCTGTCTTCTTACCTACTTATAAGCGTTCACTAGCTGTACAAAAGTGGTGGTGAAGGAATGAGGGCGATAACTTATCTAGATTTAGTGTTGCCACCCCCCGTGGCCCCTGAATCCTTTCTTCTATGCTGAAATGGAGGATCAACTGAATAAAGTGGGAAACAGTACCTATAGTGGAGCAATGCAGTTGCTTTCCAGCTGCTGCTTTGTGTAGTGCAGTAGTTCTGGTTTATGTTGATAATCTTGTAAAGGTGCTAAACCAGAGATGCTAATGGCCTGGAACTTTCTTTATAAAGTGTCATGAGTCATCGTACATGATGTTTTTCAAGTTGCTTCTCTCTCTTGTTGTTTTAATGTGGTTGGAACAGTGGAAACACTGTTAACCGTTGTGTTGGGAAGGAACTATTATATTTGACTGGGGAAGTTGCTGCATGGACTCATGACATGCCTTAGTCAATAGTCAATAAAAAAAGTAACAATGCACAATATTACTTGCAAGTTACTACTTCAAATTTGCTGACTTGGATGTTGATGTTTTTTGGATGAATTTTCTTTCATATTTGGATTGGGGACCAAGTTTACAAATAGCACTGAAAGAGCAGTTTGCATGTGGCATCTTCCACAGCAGTCGGGGCCAGAATAGTCAGATTGCACTTTACTGCACCAACAATGGATGTGCTGACAGAAAGGCCTGGGGAAGGTGCTGCTTGAAAAGGACCTGTAAAATGGCTCCAAGTCCTACACAGTTGGCCTGTATCTGAGTGTGTAGCAAGGCTGTGGGGTTGAATAGCCCATATGCCTCACTAAGAGGAAGTCAGATGAGCATTGTCTCCGTTTGCATCCCTAGAAAGGCAGGCTTCCCCCCCTGGCATTGATGAGCAGATTGTGCTTGTTGTGGGAAGGGGGTTAGATTCACAGGTATACCCATTTCCTCACTGGCTCTCATTATTTTCATTCTCCTCTCTGTCTGCGCTATCTGTTTCACTCTAAGATAGACACACACACAGAACACACAGAGAAAAAAAACACACACACACACACACATGTTTGTCTGTTTCATTCATTCTCACTATCTTGTCCTGGAAACAGCACTTCAGGTCCTACCATCTTTCTCACTGTCTAACTCCCTCAATATATTTTCGTTTGTACATTCCTTTGCAACCCCCTCCCCTGTCTCTCTCTGTTTTTTCTGTCTCTCCCTGACCCTCTCCCCTGCCCTGTGGAGCACTTTCATCTTCTAGCTCAAATTATAGTCCTATGTGTATCAGTGTGCATCTTCTGCCTTCTCCCGGATTGATTTTGAGAGAGAGAGAGAGAGATCACTCTAGTTTTACTGCAGTAAAAAACTTTTTGCAATACCAAATCTAGTTTTGGTGGGAACTGATGGATGGTCTTCAAAATAGTTTGCCTTTCACCCCTCCATCAAATATTTGTCTACACCCTTCGCCCCCTCTGTCCCTAACTTATTCCCCTACCCTGAGCGTTGAGCCCCTTGAGTGGTGTTCTGTACCAGAAGTGCCGCAGGCTATTGTGTGGGTGCACAACAACACGAAAACCAATGTTTACTTTCAGTTTACGTCTACCACAAAGCCTTTCAGTTGCCGTCTGAAAACCTGTCTTCGTTTGTGATGATCTTGAATGTAATGGTCTTTTAATTGAGGTCATTATCACCATGTTGTTAATGGTTGTTCCCATTACTAAATGTGCTAAACTTGCTGATGCCTCAAAAAGTTAAGTGCTTTTTAATGGTTCTCAAAGAGGCGCCGGGCCACATTATAGTAACACAGTAATCTGACCATTTGGTCAGTCTCCTATAGAAGGAAGGGCCGTGTTGTATCTAATGACGTTATTTGGTCATATGACACATCACTCATCAAGGCTGACCCAAGTGTATGGTACGAGGTATCATTGTAGTGAATGGACCCTTGACTGATTGCTCATCTCCACCCAGCTTAATGAGAAAAATTGTCTCCCAATGGAGAATTATTATTTCCTGTCAAGGAAAACTCCAAATTTCATCCTTTGGATAAGCTATTGACCTATGTTTCGATTGTTCTGTCTACCTATGTTCTATCAGTTGCTCTGTCTATCTGTCGTTGTGCCGTTCTATCAGTTGTTTGAATTTTCGTCACTCAAGGTATCAATGTATTATCGATCTATCAAGTTATTAATCATATGTTGAGGCATTAGGATTTGGAGGAGTCATTTTTGGAAAGAGATGACCTGGTCAGTCCATGGCACTGCCTCTGCTCTCACCACCTCCCTCTCTATCTCTCTCTCTCCCCCCCCCCCCCCCCCCCCTGCTCTCCACACCCTCTGTGTGGCGTGTCTGTGACTGAAGCCAGCAGCTCAGGGCTGATCTCTGGCGCTGGAAGCTTGCACATTCATTTGATACACGACCCGTTGGCCATCTGTCCAGCTGCATGTGGCTTTACGCTTTCACTTCCCAATGCCATGCACATTTTTCTGTTTCTTTTGTGTGTGTGTCTGTGTGGGGGGGCGTGGGGGTTGGGGTAGATAGAGCTGTTTAAGATTAAGGAAAGGGTGATGTTTAAGATCTGAATTTTTTTTTATGTTTATTTGAGAAAGCAGAGCCCTTTTAAACTTTTTAATCACCGTACAATTTGCCTAACTTTATTTGTTTGTAAAGATGCTTTGTTTGTGATGCTGGTTAAAAAACAGGATTTTCATGAGGCATGTCAGGCTTGCTTAATGATGTGTGAGGGTGTCATGTTTGTGTAATCAACACCAGAGTCTCAAGGGTAGATCTAGACATTATGTTCTACCCATTAAATGATATCTGTTAGTAAGATTCTTGCTTTGGGCATTATTGAATGAGTCCCTGAAGAAGTCAATAAGTAAGTCCATCAGGCCTCACTGTGCTTAACAGATGGGTTGAAATGGCCTTGTGATGATGTTTTAAAATCTCTGTGACTTTATGCTCTGCAGGACAAGAAATGGATTTTAAATCATGAGGATGTCATTCTTGGAGAGCTCCTGGGAAAAGTAAGACTTATATGTGTCAGCCGCTAAAACGAAAATCTTGACATTTTTTGATGTATCAAAAAAGCACCATCATTTAACTCGTCGTCCTTGCTTGTCAACAAAATTTGATGTGAGTGTTGTCTGTCCGTCTCTAGGGCAACTTTGGGGAGGTGTTCAAAGGCATGCTGCGAGACAAAACCCCAGTGGCTGTGAAGACCTGTAAAGAAGATTTGCCTCAGGACCTGAAGATCAAATTCCTGTCAGAAGCAAGGTCTGGCAACCTGTCCACTGAGGATCATGTACCCTTGTTATTTTTAAATCGTCTGCTCTAAAAACAGATATCTCCAAACACTAAGCTTCAGCAGCAGCATCAAAACGTGCTCATATGTTGTGTTGTATTTGTTCTATCTTTGGATCCATTTTTGTTAGTTCTGTTGTGCATGGTAATGGTCTTCTTCTTTGAATGCCTCTTGATTTTGATAAGTGTTCTATTGCCTTTTATAGGATCCTTAAACAGTATGATCATCCAAACATTGTGAAGTTAATAGGTGTCTGCACACAAAGACAGCCTATTTATATAGTGATGGAGCTCGTGCCAGGTGAGTCGTCATAGCATTGCTTTTCTCTAGCAAATCTTAATTTGGACAAATTCCAAACCCTTCTGTCCCTCTGAATTCTCCAGCGTATTTTTCCCCCATCACATTTTTTTTGTTTGTTTGTTTGTTTTCCCTTGTTTTCCTCAAAGGTGGGGACTTCTTGTCTTTCTTACGGAAGAAGAAGGAGGACCTGAAGACGAAGCAACTGGTGAAGTTTGCTCTGGACGCTGCTGCAGGAATGGCATACCTCGAGCTCAAGAACTGCATCCACAGGTGAGAATGAACACCTGAGCAGCACATTACCTTTTCAACTCCCAAGGGTAGATTCCACTTTTCCCTGCTTTTTTTCCCCCATAAGGCAGTGGTGCCCAACCAGTTCGCCAAGGCAGTGCAGGTAGATCGCAAAACGTTCCAAGAAAAAATGCTCGCTTTGGCTTAGACATGCAGTTAACAAACATGGTCGGCACAGCTGCTGCAAACTACTGCATGACTTGCGGCAAATGGAGTCTTTGGTCTCTCTTCTCTTCGAAAGTAACGTAAAGTACGTATACGGAAGACCATTTCAAAGACAGCCGTTTGTGTCTGAAGGGTTCACTGCAACTCTGCTGCGCACTGTCATGATGGCAAAGTAGCCTACAGCCTGTTCTCAAGTTCTTGTTTAAGAGTTTTTCTTTGACATTATTTGCAAAATACAAGCAGCATAATGATGGTTGTAGATGCTTTATAATATGGCATTTTTAAACGAACTGATGGACACAATGGCTGAGAGCACAAGGAGAATGCCAAACCGCGGTAGATTTGAAGCAAGGGGGAGTGTGCAGAACTTGTGCGCCTGGGATGCGGGGAGGGGTAAAAAAAAATTATATATATATATATATATATGTGTGTGTGTGTGTGGTCGACCTTTTTGACCCAGTCATTTCGGAAGTAGCTTGCAAACTGAAAAGGGTTGGGCACCCCTGCCGTAAGGCTCAGCTATTTTGCCTGTTGTTTTCTCTGCTTCTCTATTTCTCCCAAGACTTCTAGCATGAGACACAACTCTTTTGACTTTTGACAATTTTTTGACACTCTGTGTCATTCTGCTAAACTAAACACAATAATTATGGAATGCGCTATAAAGATAACAGTAATGATATTGGTGTCCACACTCACCAAAGACAATGAAATTCTCTCCTCATGTCAATGAATGTTTTTTTTTTTTTTTTTTTTTAATAAATTGTTCACACAGTTGGTCTGAAAGTTATCCCAATGATAATGTTACGCATGTCGTAATCTATAGTCTGGGGTGTGGACGTTATCATTCATGATGACTAGACAATTATTTGTCATTGTAGGTACAGTTGCAAGGTCTTGTAAACAGCCCTTTACTTTCGACACATTACTAAATAGGACCCCCTTAAAGAATTTTTGACAGCACCTGATTGTGGAACATGATGAACAGGACAGGACTATTTCTGTGCAGAGAGAAAATTTATAAATAGCTCCACCAAGCTCCTTTCCGTCCATTAGCCATAACTGAATTAGGATCCATGAAACAAGCTACTGTCCTTCCTGCTGAAAACCCTGCACTGCGGCGGTGCAGACGTCTCATTGCTCCTCCTGTGTTTACGGTTTCATCCATCTCTCAGGAGACGGAACTCCCCTGCAGCGGTCCTCTGTGTGAAAGTCGGGTCTGCGTACATGTGGAATGCGCTTCTCTGAGACGGGGATTGAGCCTTATAGAGATTGAACAGAGTGAATGGCTGTTTCTCACCCCCCACCCCCCTTCCAAAGATCTTCTTCTTCTGCATTCATCTGAACTGCTCTTTGTCTCTCCTCTCCAGTCCCCTAGCTGTATGGAGTGATTGGAGTGAGAGAGAGAGTGGAAGAGAGTGTGTTGAGGGAGAGAGAAGGAGAGAACATGCTGCTCAGCCTTCAGTCAGCAGAAATGTCAGCACTGACACTAGCGGCTGTGGCCAAGAGGAAGAAGTGGGAGGCATTGGCCCCGGATGCTCACCGCTTAATCAGCTGCATTAAGGACTGAGGCCCTTTAACACTGGCAGAGAGACACAGTATTCCTTTCTGCATACTCCTGCCCTTCCTTTGTATTTCCAATTCTCCAGTAGTGACCGTGGTATGTGTAGTTGTGGAGAAGCTGGAATGCACACCTATAGGCAGTGGTTAGCAAGGGCTTTTATGATTGCTGGCTTCTGTGTTGGCACATAAGTCTTTATTCTAACTCAAAAGTTGCATATGCTGCCACTTGGTTCTGCTAAAATGTATTTGCACACGAAGAGGGCTGGTCGTTATTAACATTGCTTGTTTTCTCTTCATTCTGTGATGTAAATCTGTAAAAAAAAAAAAAGTACGCAAAATTGAGGCCAGCCAAATATCCCTTGGCAACCATCACTGTTGTGTTGCTGTGAAAATTAATTTCCGCGAGCCCTTGGGGAGGCACATCCTCTGTCCTTCGCGTGACCCGTCACCAAGAACCCCCTCCCCCACCCACCACCCAGCATGCCATGCTGGCATAATTCCCTAAACCCCCCTCAATCATCGACACACACACAGACACACACACACCGGCTGCCAGTGTGGTCAGCATCTGTTAATTGAAGCTGCTCCAGACTTTGTGCCTTCTCCAGTCACCCTCCCCCTCACCTCACCCCTTCAATGGGTAAGTGCCAGCCAGCCAGTCCGCTTGCCCCCTGTTGGTGACACGCCCACCATCACCAACAGCACTCACACACTGCCAACCATACCCGGCTTTCAGACCCTCTCTCTTTGGCAATTTGTACATTGTGGTTCAAAAACTGAGCTGGACAGCCTCCAGATTAGCACTGGTCCAATTTAGTCACCAGTGTAATGGACCTTGGGGAGGGAGGGGGGGATTTATTTCAAATCCGTTTTTCTGAGAAAGAATGTGCCTACACATGCCATTGATTCCCAATACGCCCATGGAAAAAGACGTAACATAATACACAAAACAAGTCATATGAATACAGGGTCATATGAGTTCCATGTCAAACAAACCACAAGATACAAGCGTTTTCTTGTGTGGTTGTGGTTCTGCATTATGCATCTGACCCATGCCTTCAAACCAACTGTGCTTATTCACCGGAGTGTGGACAGATGCATAAATTGATAGTGAGTGAGCAACACCAATACACACTGCCTGCCAGCAGCTGAATTCCTCACTGCCTGCATGTCACCTCTAAAATCTCTGAAAAGCTCTCACTAACAGAGCTTTTTATTTCCAGATCTTGTCCAAGACTTGTTGCCTATGACCTATTATTGATAAGGATAGTCAGCCTTTCTCAATTTAGTGTGAGATGCTGTTACTACGTAATTGAATGCAGGTCAGTTTTGATATAGCATTCTGTCGCCAGTTGGGTGAGGCTGGCTTGCAAACACTGGGGGTGTTTTTTGGTACACAGTTTCTTTCAGCAAGAGCCTAAGTGTGATTTCTGTGTCAGCTGAAGAAACCTTCCCTGGTGGTGGGCCGGGTGTACAGCGGTGCCTGATCTGTGCTATTCTGTTGACCCTTGACCCCAATCACAGTGTGATCTCAGCTGTTACCCGCAGCCCTGATGAGGGACAGGGAAAAGGGTGAAGAAGGGAACACAACGGTGACGGTCTTCATAAATCCTTCTCCCTCTCTGTCTGTCATTCCTTTCCTCTTTCTCTCTCTTTCTTTCTTTCTCACAATATTTCCAACTGCCTGATTCTTCCTCCCTTCACTTTGTTGTAACCTGCTTGTCTATATAACTATCCTACTTTTCCTTCTTTCTGTTTCTTTTTTTCATTCTTTCTTTCCTTTCTTCTTTCTTTGCTTTTCTCACCCAGGGACCTGGCAGCCCGTAACTGTCTGGTGGGGGATAGCAATGTGCTGAAGATCAGTGACTTTGGGATGTCCAGGCAAGAGGATGATGGCATCTACTCGTCGTCTGGTCTCAAACAGATCCCTATCAAGTGGACCGCACCAGAGGCTCTAAATTATGGTGAGTCACAGTCGTCCCCCCCCACCCCCCAACACACACACACACACACATAAATGCGCACGGAGACTCGTTAAAACCAGATGAGATGGATGATGAGTTTATCTACGACCATGCTCTGAATCAGTGGCGTGGGGGCCATAATTGTGTTGTGTACAATGTCATCGTTATCTCCACCGTCCACCTCCACCGTTCCTTGCTACATTAACACACCTCTTCTAATAGATTGTGCATCTGCTATTAGTTATGAGGGAACATGATGTGTAGGCATGTGCTGATGTTATTTGGCCATTAAGGCATTGGCTTTGTAATGACTGATGTGGATTCATTTCTAAAGGAGCAAAATAAACTTCGCAAAGCATGTGTTAAAATTTGCAAGCATGTGTTTCTTTCACTGTGTTTGTCTGAGTAGTGCCTATTTCTGTCAGTGTTACAAAATACATTATTTATCCATGATGTGTCCAGTGTCACAGATGTCTTGACATGATTCAACACACAGTATTGCTCTGTGTTGTGTAATAGTAATGTAATCCATCACACGTCACAGGTTATAGATGTACCAGAATCAGACGTTATTCCCTAAGTAAGCTTACACTGAACGTTGCAGCCATTTTAGCAACACCACAGATAGACATTGTATACATGTTCTTTCATACATTTTCTTATGAAAGACACATCACCCCCTGATGTATCCTGGAGTCAACCAGTATTTAGGGTTTTTCAACATTTAGAATCCCTTATCCAGGCAACCCAGCCAGAGGTGATCAGTATTATGTCAGTATATCTTGCGTTGTCCATGAATCACCCAGCTAGATGCCCTCTCTGCAGCGTCTGTGATGTTTTTGATTTCGTTATCTTTGACTGTGGTTACATGCAGGAAATATTCTGGTTTGAAACGGAATATTGGTAATATTTGGTTTGCACGCGAGTCATGTAAACTTCTCACACCAGTCGTCATCTTCTGAATTTGGCCTTCTTCCAGTTTCTCGAGTGTGTGTGTGTCTGTGTGTGTCCTGTCACGTCACATTGTGTATATTAGGAAACATTTTGACATGTGTGCCCTTGTCCCCCAGGGAGATACAGTTCAGAAAGTGATGTGTGGAGCTACGGGATCCTTCTGTGGGAGACATTCAGCTTGGGGGTGTGTCCTTACCCAGGCATGACCAATCAGCAAGCTCGAGAACAAGTCGAAAAAGGTAGGCATACTTTTTGGCCTGGCTTGGCTTGACTGCTAAAATAGCTAAAATCAGTAATTTTTTTCTTGACTTCAGTATCACATCTAATTCTACCCCTTTCTTGTCACTTTTGACCTATTGACAAGGAGAGTCTATCTACCTCAGCTTAGTGAGAGAAGCTATAACTTCTTGATGGAAAAAGGCATCGCTGCTAAGATTGCTAATCAGTCATTTCAAGTTGAACAGAAGGCCTCGCGGTGGCATGATCGTAAGTTGGAGAAACGGACCCTAATGGAGTTGCCTCCTGACGTCAGTTTACACTGATTGCAGTCTTATGATGTTTTGGGGAAACAGGGCCCAGGTCAATTAAATTTTATGAATGTCATTCAGTGTCACAGTTTATTGCCTCCTTTTGAGACAAAACAGCTTTACGTGCCGCCCCAGATGGTAACCCTCCCCTTCATTGTCTGGTCACCTTTGTGGCCTGTTTGTTTGTTTGTTTGCCGGTAACCACGCAACAAGAAGTTGTGGCCAGACATAACACTGGCTCTGTCCCAGACAAAAACAGTGCGTGAAATACTTGAAGACATCTAAAAAGACTTGATGGGGAGAAAAAAATATATATTTTAGATTATGGATAGGTTGTGAGAGGGCTTGTGTGAGCTTTAGTATATCCATCCATCATTCAATTAGATCTCAGGCCAGTGTCATTTATCAGTCTGAGCTGAGCTAATGGATAACGATGGCATTTATGTAATTGATGATGAGCTGAAGGTATTTTAACTGCTCATGCTTCATACCTCAGAGTGAAGTGACTATGAGATGGTGCATCATAGGCTCTTTGAGAAAGCTGGTGCCTGTGAGGATAATTAGCCTAACTGTGTGGTTAATTTGATGCGGTCATGTTTTTTAAGTGGGAAGAAAGTGGAGGAAATGGGCTTAAAAGACTGAAAAAAGGCAAATACATGTACAGTTAATCTGTTAATCATTTCCTCTGTCTTTCTCACACACACACACACACACACACACACGTTCCTGTGTGCTCAGGAAGCAGCTGTGTTTTGCTATAGTAAAGCTATTTTTACCTGCAAGTGCAGCTCATCATAATTCACTTCTTTTTTTTATCATTCTCTCTTCCTCTCTTTTCTCTCATCTCTCTCATTTTGTCAATATCCCTCCATCCTTTCATCACCTGTTCTCTTTCTCCACCTTGACGCAGGCTACAGAATGTCCTGTCCACAGAAGTGCCCAGAAGAGGTTTACAAGATCATGCAGCGCTGCTGGGAGTACAAACCCGAGAATCGGCCCAAGTTTGCCGACATTCAGAAGGAGCTGGCCTCAATCAAGAAAAAGTAGCCCTGGGGAAGGGGGGTGGGTGACGGGGTAAGAGGGGGGGTAAGATGGTAGGATCTAGCCCAGGTGTGATGGCCAGGTGCTTCCTCTCCAGCTTGTGAAACATCTAGAATGTTTCAGCCTCAACAACACTATTACTCTATTGGTTTTGTTTTACCTGTTTTGTTTTGTTTGTTTGTTTGTTATATAATCACTGTGTGAAATATTTCCTATGCAACAGCTGTCTTGAGCCATTTTCAAGGAGGTCTCTTGTCACATATTGCCCAGTTCTTATCTAGAACTACAGTGTTTTTGATGAGGTGTTTTGCTATTTTGTAAGGTGTTTGCCTCCTTTTTTAAAATGAGGTTGATCACAGGTTTTTCACCAATTTGCATTTTCTGACAAGGGTGTTTAAAAGTCAGGACAACTTTTCAGGTTTTTCCCATAGAAGGATTGTGTTCTCCAGTAGGCCTGCACTGTCAGACGACAGTTCTTAATTTTCTGACCTCATTATCAACACTTCTCAAATTTGTCTTGAATATTTGAAGTGGTAGGTGCAACACAGCTTGATGGATTTAAGGTTGGTAAGGTTTGATGACTGTTTTGTGGTCAGACCTTTTTGCATTCAAGGCTGTTTTGGGTTAAAAATGGTATTGGTGATCTTGGAGTTAAGCATTTAAAGGAGTTGTTGAAATGAAAAAGATGGAACTTAGAATCCTGTTTTCTCCTTTTTTTAACTCTCCCCATCATTAACATGTGTTTGTCCTGTGCCATACTCAACACTGAACTCAGTGAATCAATTTGGCTCTGTGTTGATAATACCTCAATATATTAGCCCTCAATTCCTGAGCATAAAATTTTCTGAATGCTCACTTTTACAGTTGCATAGATCTGAGAGCTCACATGCTCTAAGTCCTAAAGAATTTTTTTTGGTCTTCTTCAGAGAGACTTGCACTGCCTACAAATCATGTGAATCACAGGCAATATTGGAGAGTCTCGATTCAAATGAATCACGGCTGTATAGTACTTGCGCATTACCAGCCTGTTAGGCATGTGAAAAATGGCACCAACCTGTTTTTCAAGTCCCTTTCATATACTTATCTGCCAGTATTATGAGTACTAATGGGTTAATGTCATGCTCCATTTGTGACGTCTGATAATGATGATGCTCTTAGCAGGCTTTTCAAATGAACATCTGTTCAACAGTCAGCGAGAGCTTCCTTACTTTCAGACGCTTGTCCTCTTCTATGCGGTCAAGACAACATGGACGGCCTGAAAATGTATAGAATGCAAATGAGCTGGCTCTGGCCAGCCTTGATTTTTTTTAAATTTTTTTTTTTGTGTGTGTGTGCATTAACACAAAGCTTTGGCTATTCGTGAAGTTATCCCACAGCTTCAGGAGTGTGCAACACTCCAAAGTGGAGTGTTGAGTGTGGAGTGTAACACTCAAAGGTATGAGCTAAGCAGAGCTCACTGTTGACTCTTAAGTGCAATTCTCTTCCAGCAATGCTCACCGTTTCAAACAGCATCAGCTATAGGCGCCTTAAACACAAAGTTTGTCACACTTTCAGATAGTCATACGTTACAGGTTTTCATGTGAAAATACTAAGTATAAGCAAAGTGTTTGTACTGTTTTTTATACCCTGTTTTTTTACCCTTTTTCTCATAGGTTTCTGTTCCAAAATTGTCCTTCTAAAAATTTTATTTTAATACTACATAAATTCTACAATTAAGGCGATCAGTGTGTGCCATACCAAACTGTTTCCAAATCACACCTGATTTGTCTCACCAGAAGAAACTGCTCTGTGTCTATTACATGTGACCAAATCCACCTCCTGGTACATGGCACCCTATGTTTTGTATGGTAATGTACATGTCCTGTCGCCACCACGGACTGTCTTTTGAAGCGCGAGACCAAAATTTTAAACCTCATTTGATATTTAGTGAAACTTGTAAACATGTTTTTGTTTTGTTTGGGGAAAAAACATGTCCATCACAAGTGTCCTCCTAATTTACAAGTATTACATGACCATCTGCTAGTGAATCATGAAAATGGCTTTTTTGTCAAATATATCATCATGATGGTGGTATCGTTCTAAGAACTACCCAGGTGCCATTTTGTCCTTGTCTTTTATTAGCCAAAGTTTGATTGGCCATCTGTGCACCCTCCCTAAGTGTGTCTTTTTAAGAGACTTCCTTGAATTTCCAAGTCACATAAATCGCTCCATTCATATGAGGTTAGTGGTCTGGCTTTTTCCTCTTTCTTTCCTCAAAGGTTTACTTAAAACTTTAATTTCCTCTGTACCTTGTAAATACCTTGTAGATTTCTTTACTGTTTCAATTTTATTAGCTGTTCAGTTTTCTTTCTAATACTAAGCAGAAAAGAATGTTGTTATAACTTTTCTACACATTTATACGTAAAACATGTTGCCTCCAAAAAATGTGCTTCACAAAGAGAAAGGAAAAGCATTCTCTCTGTGGTAAACTGACAGTAGTGTGAATAGTTACATGTCGGATGTAGTAACAGGTGCTCCGAACACGGCATTGTGAACATTTTTTTCCCCCTGTTTTTGTTTGGTTCGTCAAGATTTAACTGGGTATCTAAGCAGGGAGCCAGTGAATTCCTGTCAGTGATCACGTCTGAAGAGTTCCATTGTTGTAACTACTGTAGAGTGCAGCCTTGATTCGATCTAGTCATGAAATCCCAAGATGTAGTAAAAAAATTCTACACAAATGTATCGACAAAATTAGGCGTGTGAGCTTGCATTATAACTACTGGGTGACTTGGCTCATCTTAACACAAAATAGAATTCTGCCTGTAGTTTGTTGTTTTGTTTTTATTTTATTTATTTGAGATACTATAATAGTATTCTTAGCATTTTTATCATTGCTTTTGTATTATTTGCCATAACTCCTGCTGTCAGTGTATAAAAGTATTTGCCAGTATTTGTTGTTCACCATATAGATTTAAAGGCATCACAGTGGTTGTATCTCTTGTTTTTTTTTTTCATATTTCTGACTTTAAACATAAAAAGCCATTTTTTTTCATTTGTTTATTATTACCCCAATTTTATTGGAAAAAAAATATAAAACATAGCACTGGCCTAATATTGGTGCACAGATCAAGTCATGTAGTTTTGTGAATTACTGATCTTTCCAAGGCCTTGATCATATCATGTCCAATTCAGTACAAGTGTTTTGTTCTGAATTATTCAAATCTATACTCCTAGGCATATCTTAAGTTTGTGTATTTCTGAGATTCCTTTTGTCTATCATTTCTATTTGATGCAGAAATTTAAAAGATTAATTTAAAGAGCTGGAGTATATATGTCCACAGAAGAGACCTTTTATATTTGATTGCACTTTTGGCCGAAAAACAGACAAAAAACAAAAACGGCAAAAACAAAAATGACTTTCTCAGAAGTCAAATACTGTTGTTCATTAACATTCAAACCCCATTACTTCAAATCATTCCACAAAAAAAGAATACACTGGACTTTAAAGATTGACAAGAATTGATGTATATTCAAAAAATATAACCTGCAATTCTGTTGAAAGTGAACCAAACTTGTCAAATTAGCTCCCACTCAAATTAGTAAATTCCTTTTGATCAAAAATGTATTGATTCCTGTTTTTGTGACTCTTGACTTTTCCTGTTACAGCTCTGAAAATGGGCACGTCTACAACAGTGACCATATTTGTTCATGTTTATGTTGTACACTTGCAATAAATGTTTTTCTTGGCTCTTACAGAATTTGTCTTTTTTAAAATTCATGACTAAACGACAAACATACAGTGGATAAAAAAGTCTGCACACTGCTGTTAAAAATCATTATTTCAATTCAGAATTTGTTTAGCTTTTAAAGTGGTAAATTCATTTTCACACTGATCCGCTTTGAGTTATCTAGTTGGCTGCATTATTTTGTCAAAAATGTGATCTGATTTTCATCAGGCTCGTGATAACTATTGATCAGATCAGATCTGCACAGCCCTGACAGGGTGCCCAAGAGGGAATTTTAGCCTATTCTCTTTCAGTTCAGACAGTTTTCGGCTGTCTGGATATAAATGGATTTCTGGATTTTCAGTCTCTATGAGTGACTATTGTATTCAGATGGAAGGAAAAACTTTGGACTTGTTTTTTTCTTGTCTAGTACCTGAGACATTAAAATAGCCACACAGGCTGATGCTCCTACAGCTGCCCTTCAGAATAGAGAGGGTGATTTGAAGGAGTGTCCATGCTCAGTAGCTATCAAGTGTGACTGAATATTTTGTGAAGAATGGCCCAAAATATCTACAGCCAGAATTCAGAGACCTGGCAGTGGCTATAGGAAGCAACTACAGGCTGTTATCTTCTCAACACAGTATTGATGTGATTACACCATGGGTACTGTATGTGTAAAAGTCTGCACACCCCTGTTATTTTTGAGGTACATTACATTGTTTCTTTCCATAAGGTATAACATCTGTCACAATGAAGTTTCTCTTTTAAAGGCTGAGCATGTATAAAAATTAAGATGATTTTTATCAGAGGCGTGTAGGGATTTTAAGTTCATTATGTTGCGTTTTGTTAAGTTGGATTGGGTTGTTCACAGATACACATGAAAGGAAGAGGGTGGGTTAATGGTCAGTACCACAGCTTTGTGTGGTATAACACATTTTCTGACATCTTAGTAGTGGAGTGACTAGGTTGAATACAAATATTTCTATAGCACTTTCAAGGCACCCAAAGCACTCTACAGGCAAAGCTCATGTAATCCTGGTATAATGTAATAGTGCCTCACACAGATGTCATTTGTCGTTTTTGTCATGTGTACTTCCTTGGCAGTTACTCAATTCTGCATGAATGCTGATGAGCCTTCTCATTCCAATTGAAGATGTACTGGTCCACAGACATGATGTATATTCTTAATTCATGACCTGCTCCAAAATAATGAAGTGCCCCTTCTGAGAGATGAAAAACAGCATATACTACAGTCCCTTAATTCAGGGGGCTATTGAAGTGCAGATATTCCTGTGAATGCTTCACCTTAACCTTGCAGTGAACTCCAGTTGCAGGGGTGGAATTCAATACCGTACTGATTGATTTTAGAATGAGGACCATAAAACCACTGCAGGGCCCTCTCCTCTCTCTACGTTGCCTTCCATAGCCAATGAACACTTTACCTGAAGTACTGACTGAATGGTATAGGGGAAGGGGGTCCCTATATAGAAAGCTGTTGGTTTTCTCCCCCACATTATGTGTACACAGTCATAGTATGTTTCACAATTGGCATAGACCACCAAAACTCTATCAGTGAAGGTCAAGAGTGCACCTGACCAAGAGTGCACCTTAACAGACAATGCATTATATTTCATTTCTTTTGAAAACAGCTCACACCATTTCGACCGCCACACCATGCTATCCATTTTAAAACTTCTGCAAGTCAATATCAAAGTTCTTCAGGGAAAATAAACAAACAAATAAATAAATAAATACAAGCAAAGTGATTCCCACTACCGTGTTTATTTCGTGCTGGATTTCTGAAATGATACAGGAATTGAAACATACATTACGGTAACATAATAAGCACTGCTTTGTTGTGTTTTGGCTTTTTCTTTTCATTTTCTTTGTCTAATGCGTGTAAAAATCAGATGTTAATCAAAAGCTGAAACAACATTCTCTCCATATTTTTTTTTTTTTTTTAACATCTCAATGAACAAAAGCTTCATTTTAAGGGTGCTATTAATACAAGTGGCTATCCTTTTCTTTCCTCGCAGAACAACTGCAGATTGGTCATCCATGCTTTTTATGTAACTATGGAAAAATAATCTACCAGAGAGGGAGAAGGGAGAACATGAACTGATCTGTTGGCTAGGGGAGCCGACACTGCCCTTTGAGGCATCTTTGATAACATGGGATTCTCCAAACATTCACAAAGAAGCGGTTCAGTGTGTGCTAGAGCAACTGCATCATTTGTGTGTGTGTTTGTTTGTTTGTTTGTTTGTTTGTTTTTCTTCTCCCCCCCCCCCGTCCCGGGTTCATCGTGTTCCGCCTGCGCTGTGATTGGATGGTGGTCCGTCCTGCTCGGATGTGAAGGATGTGTGAACAGGGTGCTCTGTGTGAGCAGGGGTCAGCACGTGACGGCACACTGGACACGTCCCTGACTGGAGAGAACAAAACAGCGAGACCATTGCACATCATCAAAATGTCCGGCAGCATGTATCTAATCATTAAATCCTCTCCCTACCTACATACACATCTGCTACATAGTAAACTATTAACATCAAACCACCAATCAAGGACCTTGAGGAAAACTCTGTAACAGGCCACAACCTCCAAGGCTTGCCACACAGACATTTTAGGGTGGGCACTGCAAGGTGCTCATCTGCCAGTGATAATAGGATACCTCTAATTGGAATCCATCCACACCATGATTACACTGATTACACTTGCATCATTACCATCATCAGATGTGGTTGGGCCGCATTACAATCCTGGCCCTCTGGTCCTCTTTCTTTCTTTCTTTCTCTCACTCACTCACACACTCACCTCACTCACACACTCACCTCACTTCACTCACACACTCACCTCACTTCACTCACACACTCACCTCACTCACACACTCACCTCACTTCACTCACACACTCACCTCACTTCACTCACACACTCACCTCACTCACACACACAGAGTACTGACCTTCCTGAGCCAAAGGGTGACACAGAGCTTGTGGAACATGTGGTGGCATGGCAGCTGGGTAGCGATCTCACCGTTGACATACTCACAGCAGCAGATGGCACAGCACTGCTCCTGGCCTGAAAAACATCATAACACACAGAATGTAAAACACAAGGCGGAGAGTAATGGGGGTAGGGGCAGAGAGAGAGAGACAGAGAGAGAAAAGAAGGGGGTGAGAAAAAGCCAATAAATGCTATACAGAGACAGAATAAGAATTAGAGGGAAGATGTTAGAAAAACAAATGACTGAATCCCAATGCCCACCCCCTCTCAAACACTACTCCCTAAACCCTAAACCCAATCAACTTGATTGGTCAGAGACGTAAAGGTCAGAGCTGAAAAGCCCCAGTCCTTACATCTAACCACTGAATAGATTGTGATGTATTAAAAGGAAGGATCCAAAATTGCACATTATGCAAGAGTTTGAGTAATATCAATACGTCTTGGTGAGTGACTATCTGATGCTGGGCGCTGCATGACCTCATTAACAACACACACATATTAACCAACCATGTTCTCTGTATGTGACAATGGGCGTGTCCCACAGAAACATGGCTGAGAAGGTCAGTTTAGGCACCTGTAGGTCTGGCCAGAGCCTCTTGCCAAAGAAGGATCCTTAAAGAATTGAGAAGCAGCTACTTCTGGTGTATGACCTCCAGTGTAAGATCATATCCCTTGGTTTGGGCTGGTTATATAAGCTGTAGTTATTCCCATAACTGACATCTGATTAACACCTCTTTAATGATTTAACTGAGGCCACAGAAGAATTCAGTGCTTGAGCCATTCTTGAAGGGTTACTTCCTGAAGGGCACAAACTCAACTTTTATCTACACCTGACAGTTTATCAAGACTGAATATTATCTTGTATACTTTCATAGTTTGTTGGGTATAGATCTGCTGATCTTTCAGCAATACATGTCTTCAGGATCCTTCGGTTCTCCAAACTCACCTGTAAGTTAAGTCATCTTCATTTTCAACAGGGTTTGAGCTTAGAGACTAAACGCACACACACAAAAAAGCAAAAATGCCAACTGCTATTCAGGACCCAACCAAACCCCTTTATCCAAAAGCACAGAATCGTTCACCTTGAATCATTCATTTGAGGCCTTTGGAGCCAAAATGGAGGCAATTTAGCCAGTAGCCTGATTTATAGAGGCAAACAGTCTGTGTGGCATGCACTATAAACCTTAGTGTCTGAAACTGCATTTCCTGCCGAGATTTATAAAGCACTCCTGCTGTGCACACCCAGACGCTTCCCACATAACTTATTCCTCATCATGACATCATACCCTTTTCTTGGAAGGAACAAAAAAAAATGTGAATATGAACTTCAAATTTCCATACGAAAAAAGATTTCATTCATCACCTACTATACTGTGGAACTTTTTTTTTTTTTTTTTTTTTAAACAGATTTATTCAATTTTTCTTTGTATGATCCCCACATGAGTCATGCTGATAAATCTAAAACTCCTCATTTTCAACTCCGGTCTGGGGCTTTTCCAGATCTTTTTTCCAAGCTAAAGCTTTCCTTAAGAGGAGATATAGTGCTGGCCCTAGGCTAGGTGGATTATGTTAGGTGAATTGTCTAAAGTAAGAATCGTATGTCACCTTCCTATGCTTCCGATTACCAAGAATGCATCCAACTTGGCTTAAGAGAGGGAGAGAGAAAAAAAAAAAAGGAAAAAAAGGGCAGAGAGAGAAAGAATGAAAGGAAGACAAAGAAAGAAAAACAGCAAGAGACAGACAGACAGAGAGAGAGTCTTGGGAGTAGAAAAGGTTGTGCATACCACTGTGGTCGTCGTCAACGGTGATCTGCGGCAGGCACTCAATGATTTGCTCGGTGGCAGGCGGGTGAGCCTGCTCCACTTCAATGGCCAGAGACTCCAGGTGGGCCAACGCCGCCTGCCCGATGCCACACAGAGACCAGTGTCATGACCCACCACAGTCCACATACAATATACCAATACTATACAAAACAATATGTTCTCTTGAGGCTAAACATCTTAACTTCTGTATTTAATGTCTTGATTCACTTGCAGTGGTGGGACCGGTTTCACAGCAGTGGTTGATGCTGTGAAACCGGTGACATTACCATCACATCCCACATACAATATGCAACTCAAACCTCAAAAGTGCAATACAATATACAATATGTTCTTCCTAGGTGAGATTTCTATAATAAGGCCTTTTGCACCGTGCTAGGATGTTGGGGAGGGGGAGGGAGGTGAGTGAAAATGATGGTCTAAATGAGCCGTTTTTTTTTACAACCCCTCACACACCATCCCTCCCTAGTCAGCTCTTGCCATCAAGCCTGTGCAGTAAAGTACAGTCCTCCATCCTCTGGCATTCCAGGCTGAATTAAATCCGTTCACAACAGTTGCATTAGTTTCACAAAATTACACAGACTCCTCTTGTGGATGGAGTTAGACGGCCGCACAGGAGCATCATGTTTAATCGCGCACTTAGATCAGCACTGCAACGGTCATTTTTCAATCGAAGAACTTGCGAGAGCAGGCAAGATGAATGCGGAACTTTTTTAAATTTTTTAAATTTAGCCAACTTTAGAACAAGGAACTCATGGTATCGACCAAATCTAATTTGCAGAGAAGAGCTGGAGAGCACAGATGTTAAGAGCGTTTTATTTCTTTTCCCCCTCTGAGATGTACTGCAGTGCTCGCTTACAAGCTGCCAGTGTTGTCTGACTAAGCGCTCCTTACCTTATTAAGAGTTTCAGATTGAAAACCTTTGCAAGTAAGTGCAGTCTGCAGCTAACTATGTAACAATTTAAGTTTATAATACTCAAGAGGACATGAATCAAGGAAATATGAATAAAACCTGACTGTGCAGCACTAATTATGCTGAGACTGCACAAAAAGGCAAGGATGCTCTGCAGTACAGTTAGTCAGTCGAACAATCAAAACAGCCCTACCTCCATGGCCTGGGCAAGCCTCTCCTCCAACGCCATGTAGGTAAGCAGCTGGGGGTCCACATAGGACATGGCCTGGGCCATGCCAAAGCCCTCACCAAAGTCATTCAGCAACCTGACAACCCATGGGAAATATTCAGAGTTAATCAGAAGGGCATCAGTCCTCCATGAATGTACATGCATGTGTGTGTGCTTGAGTGTGTTAACACAATGAATGTGTGTCTGTGTGTGTGTGTGTCTACAACACTGACCTCCACTCAGTGTCCAGGTCTTCGCTGACACTGGAGTCATCCTCCAGGTTGTTGTTGCCGTCCAGGATGAAGAGGCCAGGGTGCACGAAGTGGCTGAGACCATCAGGCTCCTCGTCGCTGCTGCTGCCCGTCTCCTCATTGTACATCAGCCACGGGATCTCACCCTCCTCCAGGGGAGCCTGGTCCCTGCAGAATTCACCAGAGCATTGGTCTCAGACAGGTCGGTCAACTCACAAGTTTCACTCATTCATTCACTCATTCACTGAATCCTCTTGTACAGGAAGGTAATGACAAAAACATGGAAAGCTAGCCGACGCATGAATTTGCATTAAATAACATCCGAAGTTTTATGAAATATGCATTCAAAACACAGACAGGTACTTATAGAGGACACAAATGCATTCACTATGTGAGCTAAAAGTAGCTACCCTAACTCCTTTCCCCTTCAGAGGAACGACGGTCTAGAAAACACATCTAAAACTAATATGGGAAAAAATACAATGTGGTGAAATGCACAACAGACAGTGGAACGCAGCACTGATTGTAATACCATGTTTAGTCATATAATTCACTGCACTCTAAGAGTGGTAGTGATGTGTGTCTATTCTAGTGTTTGGCTTAATATGAAAAAACATTCCAGACAGTCTTTCTGTTAGTCTGTGCTCTGAAGTAGAATATTAAACCAGCAAGAACTTAATAGCGCTACTCTTTATAGGCCAGTTTCCCATGCATGGATTAAGCTTATTCTTGGACAAAAGAGAAATTCAATGGACGGGAGGCTTTCTTCAATGGAGATTCCCAGCTTTCTGGAATAGGGCTTAGGCCTAATGACAATACAAGAAAACTGTGTACCCATCACAAAACTATCAGTGTGTGTGTGTGTGTGTGTGTGTTTTGGGGGGGATCTCCTCCAGAGCAGTGAAAGATAATGTCCATCATGGCGACGAGACCATAGCAGTGGCATTGCTGAATGCTGCGCCTGAAATCACTACTGTAAGCAATATGCAATAAAGGACACTAGCAGTGACCACCCCTCTGCCCATACAACCATTTAAACCCTGTGTGAGGAGGACAGTAATGGTGGTGGTGGTGGTGGGGAGGTTGCTATCTATCTCCTCCAAAGCTTTGCATCCTGGTGTCTAAAGACAACACCACTTCTAAACACGCCTGTAATCTAATCAGTAGCAGACAGCGACTAAGTAGCCTGCATGTAATCTGTTGCTATACTCATGCAACCCTAAGCAAGTTATCTGTACCACTTGGCCTGGGGCTCACTTGTTTGTGGTGGTAGTTTTGTGCCCTCGATTATAGTCAGTTCCATGTAAAATCTTGCAACATCCTGTCTTTCTTGGTTAAGCCTTCAGTCCAGTGGGGCATTTTCTAGTTCCAGGATCAAAGTCAATTTAAGTTTGGGGTTATGGACATGCTGACTAGCTTATGGATTTGTTGCAGGGGGTGGCAGACTGTATATATATATATATATAAAAAGAGAGAGAGAGAGAAAGAGAAAGAGAAAGAGAGAATAACCAATTATAAGCCACACAAAACCTAAAAGGGAAATGCAACTTGAAATTTGGGACACTAAGGCAGTTTATTGCATTCAAAACAGACAGACACACACACACACACACGGATGTATGGGACTGAATACGGTGTATATGGCAATAAATCAAATGTAACGCAGGGCAAACTAGAAAAGCACTCTGCTACGGCAATATAGGGTTCACTGACCCAGTGTTAATTCCAGACAGTGTTAAGGATCACCACCAAAATGTTATCATCTGTTCCTTCTCCTAATACCCACGTTGTCTGAAAATTTCATCCAAATCCGTGCTGTACTTTTTAAGTTCTCTCACAGACAGACAGACAGACAGACAGATAGACAAATGCTGGCGAAAACATAATCTCCTTCAGCAGAGCGCTGAAACGTGTATGCAACACTGTGTACTGCAGCAGGCTCTATGATCAGGCACAGGAAGACTGTAGCTGCACCCCCACAGGTCCGTGGTGCAAGACATCCAAGTGCAATACACATTGTCAGACAAATCAGATTATTGGCATGCATGCATGCATAAGTATGTCTGTGTGACATGAGTATGTGTGTGTGTGTGTGTCAGTAGTACAATGCTATACTGCCCACATGGCTATTACAAAGGAAATGAATCACATGAATGTGGAGGGGCTGTCAAGACTGAAGACGTGTTCTCAACGTAAACACTATAATACTGTAATGAGCATCTGCACATGTGTGCGCTTATGGAGCTGGCTAATGTACTGCAGCCATGAGTATCTGCGTGTGTGTGTGTGTGTGAATGTACATTGGGGTGACAATGCCCTACACTGTAATATTAATGGAATCTACTGTAATGTAATGATGTAGTTTGACAAATGGCCTTTTGCTGTGTGCTGTGCTGTATGCTGTACTCACTGGTCAGTGGCAGGGGCCTGTATGGAGGTCTGGGCCCCAGGCTCCTGCTCCTCTTCCCCTGCCGGCAGATCATCCAGCCATGGCAGTGTCTCCCAGCTCTCCTCACTGGAGTGCCGTTCCGGCTCCACGCCCGAGTCAGACGCCCACGACGCCGACCACTCTCCCTCACTGCATTCCGAGCTGGAAACACACACACACACACACACACACACAGAGGACATGGGCATGGGCATGTAATATAAAAACTTAAAAACACAACAAACAAACAAACAAAAAGCACTCACACTCACATCATTTCATGTGGCCCGATTCAAAAAACTTGAAAAGAATTGTAATTATGTGGCCCACTTGAAAATTATTTTAATGATGCACAAAATAATTAATGCATTATGCACGGCACATCACTACTGAACTCCACCTACTCATGCTTACTGACAGGAAAGGAAGACAAAATTAAGTGGTGAGGAAGTCAGTACACAGACGCATTAGGACTGTGTTGGTGATGGTTGGAAACACAAGGAAACGTGCATTTTTTTCCACCTGTCAGTTTGTGGTTGTGCACGTAGACGAGGTATGGCGGCCCTCTGAGAAAAGGCACAGTGCTCATATTGCCCGTGCTAAAAATGAGTTTGCTAGCCCTGCTCTACGCACTTACACACACACTAGATACGAGCATGCAAGAAGCACTCAATCACAACTTTACCAAGAACCATCATCGCACACACACACAGACACTCACATAGTTTTTTACACTAGTGTGCCAAGAAACACACCTACATGTGCAGTGAACACCTCCTCCATCCATTAGAAACCTACACACACACACACACATCCAGAGTGGAACACAAGTGCACACACGTGAGTGGTGGTTCACAAGCAAGTGCCTAATCTGCTTAGCGAGGGAGCCTTAAGTGGCCAAACAGTGAGGGTGGCTGTAAGTGGCGACCAGCATTAGCCCAAGAAGCACCTCTGCCTCCATCTCCAGTCATGTGCAACCCCTCCACCCTCCCCACAATAAGCACTAACACGAGGCACAGGGCGGAGTCCTCACCGTCAGCTTCCACTCAACACACACACACACACACACACACACATCAATGGGTCATATTCATCAGCCCCCTCAATGCTGAGGCAGCTTTTCTTTTCAAACGCAGTTAAAGAGTGTAACCAAAATGGCAAAAATGTCAGGAGTAGCTTGGTAGCAGTAGCCTAGAGGTAGTAGGATACGATAAGGTTCCGTTGTACCACAAAGCATCTCATTGTGGTTTTTTCCGCAGAAAGTCATAACAGCAGAAAATACCAAACGCCGCATATAACCTGCTTTTTAATGAAAATCGGAAGTACAAACCCAATCATCCAAGAGCATCCAGCAATTTGAAACTCACATCATTTTCGTTAAAAAAAAACAATGCGATTATCTGCAGTTTGGTATTATAAGAGGATTTCCTCTTCCTTTTGTACTGAATAGTGAATACTGATTGTTTCAGTCCTCCATTCCTTCCTTCCTACTTTGTAAGTCTAGGATGTAGCCCTGCCATAGGCTAACAAGGGAAGGAAAAACATGCAAGGAGGATCGAAGAGATGGACATCCATGAGAAATGAAGAGTTATTTTAACACAAAGCAACCCAAAAGATTTTGGGTTGTAATTAGTAATTATCTATGAAGTCAAGAGTGGTGCAATTGCAAATGACCCTCTGGACTGGACTGTAATTCATGGTGTGTCATCAACACTAAGGTCAAGGGCCCAATTACATGATCAGTGGAGACCCTGTGTGCTTCAGCTGAAGGTGTGTGCATGTAAACAGGAGACTCAAGTGCTGGCAAAGGCAAGTCCTTGGTTGCAGTGCTTACTTATCAGACAACCGGTAAATAGGCCAACTTTCAGTCTAAAAATAAAACTACCTACAGAGCGATTCCTTAAGAATGTAGAACACACACACACACTAAATTGTGTGTAAACAACATACCTGTCATCTCCCCTACGGGCCGAGGCACATTTCTCACTGTACTCTTCAAGGTCTTCCCAGAAGTCATCCTCATCGTCTTCATCTGCTTTTGTTGTCTGGCTCTTCCTTGCTGTGCCATTCGCATGGCTCCTCGTCAGTGGAACGTTCCCTCCTCCTCCGCGGCAGCGCTCGGGTTTCGGGA
This sequence comes from Tenualosa thibaudeaui, assembly GCA_027481765.1. Taxonomy (NCBI): domain Eukaryota; kingdom Metazoa; phylum Chordata; class Actinopteri; order Clupeiformes; family Clupeidae; genus Tenualosa; species Tenualosa thibaudeaui. The sequence goes on along the minus strand of JAIFZK010000114.1, from coordinate 864,668 downwards.
GATCGAAGAGGAAGGTTGTGCCCGGCCGCTCCGTCTGCGTCAAAAAGAACGGCGGCGCCGAGCCACACTTCACCTTCCCGGTGCTCCTCCCGGAGATACCTCCACTTCCACCGCCTCTGCAAAACGATAGGGTCTCCTCTGCCAGGGCAGAGGAAGAGGAAGTGGAAGAAGTTCTCTTTTTCTCGAGGTGGGTCTCGCTCGTCTGCTTGCGGATTTTAGGCCGGACCACCATCTCCGTTGAGGAAGCAGCAGAAGCAGTGGCACCGGATCCATGAGCGTCCGTTGAGTTCTCAACGCTGTTAAGTGAGCCTGCGACCTCTGACCCCTTTACCTCCAACGTTCCCACCCCACATCTGTCCATGTCAGTGTCCACGGAGGACGCGCACACAGTTTCACAGTTCAATTCACATCGAGTCCGTTCAGGAGCTGCGGGTGACAGCTGCTCTGAGGCACCTTCTGCCAGGTCCCGCCCACCATCGCATACATCCTGTGAGGAGCACGAGGCGACATCAGTGTCATCCCCGCCACCACCGCTGGCACCTAGCCTGTTGCGCAGGTAGGAGTGCAGCCCAGTCAAGTAGTCAAAGTCTTTGCCTAGGTCATTAATCATACTGTCCAGGCGCCTCTGGAGGCCAGCCGAGGGGTCCAAGTCAGCGCTCGAGTCATCCAGTTTGCGATCTTCGTCGTTTTCTCCATCCTCCTCAGCATCGCTGCTGTCCGGCTCGTAAGAGTCGATGTTGACAAAGCTGAGGGTACTCGGGTTGGGGGACACCGTAGCCTTCACCCTTTCCACTTCCTCCTCCATGTCCTCGGTGAGGGGCCAAGCACTGGCTTCAGCACCCCGCTCCCTGAGCACTGGTTCTGGGGCCACGGCATGGTCGCTCCTCAGCTTCTTACGATGGATGCCAGAAGACACCGCCTCCATGGCACCTCGGCTGGAGGACTGCTTTCTACCAGACGCCTCCCTGCTGGGCTTTGAGGCCAATTCCGGGTGGACAGAGTTGACTGGGAAGATTGCCTGCAGCATCGAGGAGATGTTCCCTTTTGTGGCTGAAGAGGGTAAGCAAACAAACAAACAAAAAAAAATGTATGGACCATCTTACCTCCAGACTAAAATACAAATGCTTCAAGGACTTTCATCTTTCTATTTTTCTAACTTTTTAAAAAGATTCTTCTGCCTTGATTTCAGGGACTTTTGCAACATTTGTTCATCTCAATGATGTATAATAATTATTTTTTAGTGCATCAGTGAGCATCTAATGTGTGTTATTTATGAAGGTCTTTTAAATTTATGCAAACACCACCACGCCACATCAAACCCATTTGCCTCTGTTCTGCAATGTTTCCCCAATCATTTGTATAATGAGGCTAGATCAGGGGTATCTGCAACTCCTACAGGCTGTCGTCTGTCAACACCTACAAACAAAGATGAATGAACCTCACTGAGAGTGATGGCCCACACAAAACACTTTCTTTAGGTCTGCTGCAGCCCTTGAGTCAGATTACATAACAGATTTATGGCAGCCTCGTATACCAAACTTATGAGGAACCACCACTGTAGAAAGTTCATTAGAGAAAGATCAACCAAACGAACCATGCAAATATTAAACAGAGTTTTCAGACAAACAATGAAATGCTAGCCAACCAACATTAGCAGCAGTCTGTTAAGTAACCTCAAGCTGACTATAACTTCATTCAATCTCTGAAGTCGAAGATTGATCACGTGTGCGTTCCTTGCTGTCAAAAACATATGGCAATCTGTCTAATGGTTGATCTTTATGTCTAATGTACATGAGACACATGCATACGCACACACACCAACTAGTGTAGCATTTACTTTGTGCTCTGACAAGACAACATCTGTATCAGTGCCCAAAGTGTAGTCAAGTCCCTGCTGTGCTGGTTTGGTTAGCTTCTATGTGGTTTGGGGTAAATGCACTATACACACTTATGGAGCGTTCGCCTTCAACGCTGTTCATCTCCATTTCCTGTTTGTCCTCAGTAGATGACACTCTGCATTTGGAGGTTGGCCGGAAAGTGACGTACGCGTGCCTCCTGCCGTACCTCCTTCCTGTGATGGTCTGATAGCCGCCAGCTGGTTTGGGCCAGGCAGACTTGCCAGCTTCCTGACCCATAACTTAGGAAGGGGAGGGAGTGAAGATGAAAGCAGCAGGAATAACAGAAACTTTCAAAGTTAACCCCAGAGATTAACAGTCATGGTGTGCAGGTTTTACATGTGTGACAATGAAGTTCAAAAGATTAAAAAGAGTAAAAATAACTGACAAGTAAAAGATTACTGCTATGTTGTTAACACAGGTTGCCTGTCTTGTCCCAAAAGCTGTTAGCATGTTAGGCTAAAAAAGTCTAAATAAGCATTATTTGATAGGCAAGGTAGATAAATAACTTGAACATAACTTTCAGCCTTTGGTTTCTACCTCTCTCTTACCTCCCATACGAACCTAAAGTTATTTTATTGGCAACTTATCTTATTCACAACAAACGCATCCACGGCTATATTATATATATATATATATATATATATATATATATATATATATATATATATATATATATAAAACACCATTTTCACAAATATTCCACTCTCTAAACTGGCTGGGGTTGGGCCAGCTAATGAACATCAAATGCCTGCAGTCAATGAGTCATGTTTTTAACGCTAACGCCATTATGCACCAAAAAATGCAGCAGTTTATCGCAAAGACATCGAGTCACAAGAGCTGCAGAAATTGTCAGATACGTCTAACAATTTGAAGGCAATCCCTGTTCAATGAAAAATACAATGCACAGAGCTTATGTTAGCTTATCACCTAACGAAGTTAAGACAGCTAAATGTGTCAACCAGGTACTCCCTGACGACAGATCGTATTAACGCTGATTAAATCTGCAGTCCTTGCATGCAATCCGTAAATTTCTTTTTGTTGTTATTAAAACTTACTCTTAGCACAGCATCTGAAGAAGGCCGTGATCTGCTTCTGAGACAGATATTCACGGAAACACTTTAAACTTGATTCGGATGCCTACTAGCATAAAAACACTAGTCGAGTCTGTCATGACATGGCTGACTACAAAAACACAGGGGCCATTGTTCCTCATTTTACTATTGTGCACTCGAAGGGCATACGGAATTTGCTGGCAAATGCTAATTTAACAAACATTTGAATGCAATCCCATCCACTGAGTGCAGAAAGTATAAAACAGAATACATCTCACGGTAGACAGATTCAAACTTGGCAAAGGGGCCTAGCAAACTATGGTAGCCAGTTAGCCTGTTCAGTGTTGATTGCTAACTGCCTAGCTAGCATTTGAAACCAAACAAGGAAGGTTGGCATACAAAAACAAAATTACATTACCTAGGCAAGCCGAGAAGAACACATTACAGCAGACTTCTCCATGCAATGATGAATGTTCTTCGCGAATAACTTGTTTATTTAGCTACCATTTATATCAACAAACTTTAAGCTGCGGTAATCTATCCAGAACCTTTTTACCTGCGTCCGTGGATTCAGCTAGCATGCTAAGGATGGACAGAACTGTCAGCGTCAGAGTCAAACATCAGGGTCATATGACAGACTTTGGCCAATCAGGTTGCGGCAAAATAATCGATGATGGAGATAAAAGGACTTGGGCAGTAATACCACGTGTACAGTTCACACTCCAGACCAGACAACCAGACAGTACGGAAATGCATTTAACATGAGAGAGGAAGATCCGGCACGATTATAGTCTATGAAATTCTAAATAAAAAATAGAGATATTACTGAGTGACACCCACACAGGCATGTAGTTCCACATCACTTGTTTAAGAATAAAAGATGGTCTCTATTTAAGTGCCTCTCAAAAAGTGCTAACAGAAAAGATGAAGAAAAAAACTTGTAAAGTGACATGCATTGACATACTCCTATCCCTAAGCTTATACATAAGCCTACCTTTGTTTCATGAGGAAACTTGAGTGGAAGAAAATACTCAACGCCTATTAGATAGAGTGATTGTTGTCCTAAGTGGCTATTAAGTCATTACCAACCAACCAAATACACTATTATTTCAAAATTTCAGGAACACATGTAAGTGTAATGTGTAGGTCAGGGATGTCCAAACTACGGTCCAGTGGCCAATTGCAGCCCGTTGCTCTCTTTCAAGTGGCCTGCCATGAAGTCTAAAAATAAAGTGTACTATGGCCTGTTTGAACAACACTGGCATGGATGCAAGCCTGTTTTCCACCATGTATAATGCTATAGAAGGAACGCTCTTTCATTTTTAACTGGTTTAAAACCATTTCTCTTAATTTTGCATTGGCCCTCGGCAGCAAGTAGGAAAACACAAAATCAGGCCTGCATTCTAAACTGATAATCACAGAATGAAACATTCCCACTGACCCATATTTCCAAATCCACCACAATACCAGTTTTAAAAAGCCACAAAGCAGTCCATTGCTCCAGTGGCACACTACACATGTTTACAAAATTTTGCTATTTGGCTGGTTGGGAATGACATATCAATCGCCTAGTGTATAGCAACGTTCACACTATCTAATATACTGCTGGTGCTGTTAGAGTATTTTCAAGCAGTCTGATAAAAAAAGATAAAATTTTCTGACACTTGAGACAGACAATAAAACTTTCTGAATATTGAATCTTTAAAAAGAAGGTGGCTATCATCTATAACCCGTGAGTTCATTCTTTACAGTAGGCTGGTCTTTGCAACCCTGTTTGCTATTTTTGGTGATGTGTGTGCATCTTTAGGAAGCAGGGTGAACCTTTGTGTTATAGCTAGTTATAGCCTTGATTATATTGCAGGTTATCACTAGTATCTTGATCTTCACAGTGGGAAAGTGGGAAAGACAACTAACTCCAACTCCTAAAGACAACTGACTATACCCTGGTTGTCATGACCACCTCAACCTGAGACTTAGTTGACTGCTACTTTCCTGCAGGCGGAATCAACGAACGTATATCAAAATGGCTTTCTACGCTACTGGACAGACCAACCACTGATGTTTGCATAAGACAAAGACAAAGAGGTGTGCATTATAATTTCACACAAAAGGTGTATTTGATTGTTTCTCTATCTCAGATACACCAAACAATGTGGAAATTGGCTTAATGGCTACACAGAACTGAAAAGCGAAATCAGAACTAGCTCACAGTTATGTTGATGGGAAAACTAATAAACTCAATTTTATTCAAATACTGTTGCATGTCTTACCAACTGCAATGTTGCCAGGCAACAGCTCTGCTAGAAGTGTAACCTTATCCCCATTCTCGATCCCTATTGCAAGTTAGTTAAGCATCAAAATTACTTTGAGACTATAGGATTGTCTCTTGAGGTCGAAAATAACTTGCATAAAATGCCTTTAAGGTAGGCTATAATCGGAGTCAGCAGCTTGGAAAGTTGGTTCTTATTTTACCGTTACAGAAACAATAACATAACACAGACCAAGTTGTGTTGCACTACTGTCCTTAACCTACTGGAAAAAAATATATATTTGTGTATGTGGGTGTCCCTTTGTGAAACCCCGCTTAAATATACTCCTAGATATTAGGCAGTTATTAGCATGCGGTTGCTGAAACCACACCGACTTCCAATGGCAAATTCAGCGCAGTTAGAGATTTTAGTTATTGTGCATTGTAGGCCTATTACGCAGTCAATCTCTCGCTTCTGTATAGTTTTTTTTTTTTTATTTATTTTCATGCTCTCTCATTCGCCAAAAAAGAGAAATATGTTAGAAATGTTTAGCCAATATTTGGACATGGATCCCAACTTTACGTCACGAAATGATGTCAGAAGAGGCGTAAACAGTCACCCATCTATTTTTTTTATATTGCGTAGCCTACTCGCACTTAGAAAATGGGCAGCTCGTGAAGGCTGCGTCTGGAGTCGTGTGGCAGGGTAAAGCCTGTATTAAAATGAGCGAGTGGAGCTAAACAGTCGAAGCGAGAGTCAGTCACACATACCAGTACAACACCCGAGTGTTTAAAAGCTATTTTCAGTCTCACAGTAAACGATTAACGAACTAACCTGGAACGCGCAAAAGAAGAGGATGCAAAAATGTCAAAGGTTTTTGTAGATTACTCCGGAGAACGACAGGCAATCGCATACTGTTGATTTGCGCTGGCATGGTTTGCAGCAGGTTATACTCTTGCAACTTGAGCATCTGGTGAATGTTGGGTCGTTGCGTGCGTGAGAGAGGGACGGATGAGTTTTGCAAGTGGTACATATTCGTCGGAAACAACACGCTCGGATCAAACAAGACACTGCAAACTCAGTTGGTGAACTCATTGTTCATCAAATGAGGAATATGCGCTTCATAAGATCTCTGTTGAAGGAGACGGTCACAGGACACCACTGTGTGATGATGGATGGAAAAGCGAAAGAGTTTTTACCTGGTTGCTTACAGAGAAGTTCTTAATCGGTAGGCGGCGCACATGTTTACCTTGCTGTACTTCCTCAGTCCATGTAAAACAAAACTAATACCGGAGGGGGCAGGGTCATTAGTTGTGTGTGTGGTGGACGTTGCCTTACGGCTTGCTGAATCACACAAACTCTTCCGTATCGACAAAACTTTGAGGCCGTTGATTTGTCATGTTCAGATGGGCTCTCCAAAAGTGCACGGAGGAGCGACGACTATGAACACCTTTCAATTGGACAGGACTGCGCAAAGAGAGAAAATACAATAACTCTAGATGTTCGTTTTCTCCCCTTTCTTCACGTTTTGACGGATACAAGTTAAGTGGGCTGGTGTTGCCCAACATATTCCAGTCATCGTCGAGGCCATTGACTGTGCATGACTTTATTGTCTTCTTTGAGAGTTCACGAACGGCATCCGACTTTCACTAAACAGGAAGATGCGGCTGAGCAGACAATTTACTGTTTTTGGCAGTGCCATATTCTTTGTGGTTATAATCTCATTATACTTGATGCTGGATCATCTACAATTAGATCATACCAAAAATCCAAACAGTGCGATGGACCGGTTTCAAAACGTAAGTGCTGATTAATTACCTATCCAACTTTTCAAAAGTCACAAGGAAAGATAATATGAGGATAAACGTAATGCTAACGATACGTGCGTGTAGCCTAGATCAGTTTGGCTATGTACACAGGACAAAGGACACGACCTGTTGCAGCCTTCCTGTCAGATCTCTGACAAGGCTACAATGTGTCAAAAACATGGATACATGCGCTGAGCTATAAGAAAGTTACTATTTTACACAAGTAACATATTGTATACTTGTGCTTGTCTTATAACTTCGACAATAGGGCTATCCTTATGTTATTCTGTCTAAACCATAACATGAGCAGTATAATGTACTTCTTGGCAGAGAAAGTGTTTTTCACTTCTTATATCTTTCGTAGCGCCCAGCTACTTGTCGTCATTTCCTTCACGATTGAAATGTCACTAGTCAAGTACAAAGATGTCAGAATGCAAATGTTGTCAGTATACGGTGTTGCGGCTCCATTACCGGCTTCCTATACAGAGAAGAGCCTGGATTTTATAACCTCGCTTAACCTCTCAGCTGCAATATGTAATATCCTCTTTTCGTCTTTTGTAATGTAAATGAGAACTATTGAGCTAATTTGCTGTCGTGATAAGGAGTGTAAAAAAAAATGCAACCACCAAAGGTTCATGCAACAAACTGTTTGTAGCCAAATAGTGAGCTACATTGTTATTTCACAGTGAACTCTGTACGAATCAAGTGAACAACATTTCAGATTAATCGGCACCCCTCTGTGCCTCACTCCAGTCTGCGTGTGGCTTACTTCTTTAATGAGAGTGAATTGATCCAATTATTCAGTCAACCCAAATTTTCACCTTTTCCAGGGGCAGTTGTCTGTTCTGCAGGACAAAATTGATCATCTGGAAAGACTGCTTGCTGAGAACAACGAGATCATCACCAACATCAGGGACTCTGTGATCAACCTCAGAGAGTCAGTGAAGGATGGCCGAAGGCCTGTGGAATCAGGCAACTTCAGCCAGGGGTCTGAACTGCTCCCATCACCTCCGCTGGTCATCCCCATTGAGGCAGAGGACTGTCAGTTCGCAAGGAGATCTTACTCCAAATCCACTGATGGAGTGCAGGTTAGTTTCCTTCCTATTCTGGAGTAAAGTGTGTGTGTGTGCGCACAAAGCTGTAATTGCTGGAGGCAAAGATAAAAAAAATGTTTTTGTTACTTATGTATCATGTACAAGTTCATAAAAAGGTTAAATCCATTCTCTTCATTATATGTCATAGATACTCTCTGTGATTTTGGCAATGGAATTGCCGTGGGAACGCAGCCAAGTTTACACACGTGTTTATTTACGTCAAGTTCGCTATTATACAACACAACGGGGGACATGCAGTTCCCCTACACATAAAGAATTCAGATCAATGCCTCACATCAGACAACTGAATAAAAATTGATTATCTCTCATACATTATATAGCAGCTTATGTTAATACCTTCAACCCACATCCCCCCCTTTATGAGTAGTCAAATTATTTGTACATTTTCCACAATACATCATTTTTAGTGTGCCTTCCACATCAATGAGTTGTGCTTAAGCAGTATATTTACACCATTATGCAGCCATAATGGGACTGCGTGTGGTGGCACATTCTGCACAAAGCAGGAATTGTCTATCATTAACATGGAGCGCATTGGCTTATAGGGGTAATAGCCTTGAGGTGGCAACTTTTGATAATGTGAGTGTGATGGCAGCCATTTCAAAATGTCCCATTAATCTGTAATAATATTCACATGCAATCACTGAGGGAAATGGATGCATACAGTGTCGTGACAGTGGGATGAAAGAAAATGCTTTGCGTAATGTGCAAGGGCACAGCAATGTTATTTCTATTCTGGCTCTCCACATTCTTTTTGCCTTTTATCTATCTGTTTTCATAGAGAGACATTGAATGCCAGATGTGCTTGAGCCTGTCTGCTTGCATGTTGCCTATAGAACAGGCAGGTGGAACAACAGGCCAGATTTAGGGCTGTGCAGTCACAGCCATCACAGCCAAGCTAAGAGCCCCAACAAGTGTCTTACCAGTCAAATCACAGGCTGATGAATGAACAATCAAGTCACCTTGTGTTCATCACAATGGTTCATACAGAATTTAAGTGTGATGAAATGTGATGAAATTTATTCTGGATATGTAGATATAAAATGTAAGGCATCTGAATTCTGAATGCATCAGCAGGAGAAATACTTTATCTGTTTTGTCTGGGCACAGCTGGGAAGATCATCAGGCCATCATGGGTGAGAGGGTCTGTCCATGAGAAGCAGAAAAGCCTTTACGTATAAACTGAGGGCAGTTTACAGTTTAATATTGTTCAGGTGTAGTTTTCTAAACATTTCTATTTTGAAGTAGAGTTGAAACCAAAAACCACATTACAGTTTCTGTCCTGATTTTACATAGTGGTTGCTCTGATGGCTGAAAGCCACCACATGTTACACTTGACTGCTTGCGCTGCCAACTGCCGACAGAAACTTAAGTGGCTAGTTTAACAACTTAACAACCAGTTCAACAACTTTCTGTCCATGGGGGTCAACAAAGGACAGGTCTTTCAAAGTAGATGACAAGGGTGATTACAGTATGAAAGAGACCGTTTCTAGATTTTTTTTCTCTTGATACTTCTGCGAAGACGCCTCAACTAAAGCACAGTCAGAACAATGCAAGCTATCATTACCGTTTGAAATTGACCTGTGCATTTTTTTGTGACATTCTTGCTGTTTGTTTTCCTGCTGTCCCTTAACACACGACATGACATTTAAATACACAACAGTTCAAACCATTGTTGTAATGTTTGGTCATTAGCTTGGTAATAAAACCAGACCCTCGTTCTACACCTTTGTTTCGTACAGAGGGTCTGGACATTCAGTAGTGAGATTTGATTGCTTGCTTAAGGTGTGTAAGTTTAAAAAGACTGGATCGGCCCCTGACTGATAGTTGCCTTGACCGCATTGCATTCTAGCTCTGCATTCACAATGCTTCACCCTGTTCTCTGATTGGACAGGTTAAAATGCCTCCTGAGACAACGAGCTTACTGGGATCAAATCCAGACTAGCACTATAGGGAAATGATAGTCAAGTGGAAGTTCTAGGAAGGCATGGCAAGGCTGATTACTTGTCATGCAACTTGATGTCTTTTTATGGATAGTCAACGATTAACATGCTGTTGTTCTGTCTCAGATGTTGGATGTGTATGATCTGCTGGCCTTTGACAATCCTGATGGGGGAGTATGGAAACAAGGCTTTGACATTACCTACGATGAGCATGAATGGGACAATGAGCCCCTGCAGGTGTTTGTGGTGCCACACTCTCACAATGACCCAGGTAAATAAGCAACATACACTGAGATTTGTTTTCCTTTGCTCACACAAAGAATGGAAAAGAGGAAAAGAAAATATGTCAGTAAGCAAACATAAAGTCAAAGTTGAATTCCAAATATACAATATAAAGAAAATATTGTACATCAGAAATGATTTAGGTTTTCCTCTGATTTGTTTCCAGCTGTGAGTTTACTTTGCATTCGAAAGTGTTTTGTGAGATTTAAGTTCCACCACCGGAATGGTATTGTTGTCAAATAAACAAATCGGAGTAGTTTTTGTTTGGTATGTGCACGCTGTGTTTCACTCTGGAGAGCTTTCTTGGTGTCCGCTTGACTAGGCAAATTGCATCAGTTTCGGTTCCATTCAGGGTTTGGAAAGGTTTTTTTTTGACAAGTGACTGTCTGGCTCCCCAATGCAAAAACATCATCTGAAATGTGCCTATTAGTAATGGCATTTGGAAGTGTATGGGTTTGTGATTTTGAGGTTATACACATCTATCGATCACCCACGATAGATATCCTCACTTAATTCCAGATTTATTACCAGCTGCCATCCAGGCATCATTGTTCATGACCTATACAAATACACTGACCAGATGCATCGCCGTCGCCCATTAGCTGAATATACTGCAGTCAATCAGCCGCCCTTCTCTGCAACACTGGAAAGAAAGCAATGACTGTCGCCCATTCTGTTGTGTCAGCACTCCACCACGGCCAGTCCCAGGATGACCCAGCTGCCTAGTAGGATACCTAATTGAGCACTCTAATACAGTGGAGAATTTTAGGATAAACAGTTGCTCTGCTCTCAGCTCTCCCAGGCCCACAGCTAATGTGCATCAGCGTGTCAGCACAAACACAATTAGCCTGTTTGGTTCTGCTGTGTGTGTGTGTGTGTGTGTGTGTGTGTGTGTGTGTGTGTGTGTGTGTGTATGTGTATTGGGGGGTAGGGGGTGGCTGAGTGGTCATTTCCTAGACACTCCTAGAAATGGGCAATTTGTGGGGCAGTGCTTTCTGCATGGGCAGCACAGTGGATGTTGTTAAGATTTTCCAACACACTTCCTGGATGTTATTGTGTGAACTGAGAACCGTGTGTGTGTGTGTGTGTGTGTGTGTGTGTGTGTGTGAGTGTGAGTGAAAGACAGCGACAGAGAAAAATGGAGAGATTAGACTCAATAAGTGACAAATATCTTAGTTTCATTTCGGAACGGAAGCACAAGCCCGTAATATCCATTTGCTGGAAAACTCTTTAGTTCAAACAGTGAGCAAGTGGAGGCTGAAAAAATACTTCCAGCAACAACAAGAAAGCTGTTCACAGGAAGACCTTTTTAGGTCGGTGCTCTTTATTAACCTCCAACACAGGCCGTTGTGGGAGTGTGCACATTCCCCCCACCATCTGACAAAGGAAGTTGGCTAAGCAAACTGAAGCGACAAAATGCACTTTTTGGGTGTGTGTGTGTGGGGGTGGGTGGTTCTTTTGAGACATTTTCCAGACCAGTTATCTTTTACTTGGCAACTGCTTTATAGCAAACTCTCCCTATTTATTTGAGGATGATTCCTAGAAGAATTTTGGCCAGTCAACATTGATAGTATTCTGCAATGTGATTTAAGTGTTGCAGAATCATAATGAAGCTCTATTAAGGTCTCACTAATCTGTCATCCGGGTATTAGTTTAATAGTTATGCAGTATTAAACAAGGATGAACAATCCCGTTGCTGGTTTTCTGTTTGTCCTATCAGCTATGTTCTGTCATAGAGCAGCACTTTGTACTTACATGTTGGCACTGAAAGCCTACAATATTTTCCAGTTCATTGAATTTTATCAGTAGTGTTAAAAGTTTGATGAAGTAAGCTGGCAAGCTTGAGTTGTTTTCCTATGTGTTGTTCTGCTCTCTGTGTAGTCAAACGTGTCCGTCCTTCTTGTGGCTAATGGATGGCATTTTGAGTATCGTTTTTACGAAAAAGATGAGATGGAAGAGGTGGGCGGTCAGCCGTAATCGGTGTGGTCTCTTACTGGAAGAAATGTCATATGAGCCCTGCCATTTCTCATCAGCCTTGAGAAGAACATATATACACACCCAGCATGCATATACACAGGCACAGATATACACACATGCACACACAGGCACAGATACACAGACACACGTATACACACAGCACACGTACACACACAGATACACACACATCCCACGTACACACAGAGAGATACACAGACACACAGGTATACACGAGCACACACAGCACACGTAGAGACACACACAGATACACACACAGGTGCAGATACACACAGAGAGATACACAGGTATACACACACACACACTCACAAATGGACGGTCATGACCAGTCCAGTTCTGGAGGCTGGAGAGGGACAGTAAGGCCTGTCTTAACCCGAGCAGCCAGACCCCAACTGCTTCCTAGAAAGCAAGCCATTAGTGGCAGGAGATCGAATTTCAGAGGCAATATAAGACTTTAAATGAGTGTTAAATTTACCCTATGTGTACATACTCCGTATCAAGTCCAGGCTAACTGTTTTATACATTGAAATACTATTTCTGCAGAACTGAATGGGGAACTCATTATGCTCACCCTGCCCACTGCCAAAGCATGCGGCTTGACTCATTTGTGGCTGAAGTTAAATTTTTTTTTCATCTAATACATGCATTTCTAAAGCACCTGAAGTAGCATCACACACACTGTCCTCCTCCTTTGGTTTCTTCTGCACTGCGTGACTTCATAGTTTAGGCATGGCGTGACTGTTTGTCTGCAAATTGAGTTGACACTCAATCGCTCAGTCTGTGAATGCTAGGTCAGTCAGGCCTTTTCGATAGGGATTGAAGGTGCTCAAACAGGCCCTGAGCCTCGGGAGGTTTGTGTTCTGTATTGTCAGGCAGATTTATTTGGTGCCATTAGCTCGTCTTCACCCGCCACACCCGCTGATGCTATCTATAATCTTTCTGCTGAATGCCTCTAGAGAGCACCACCCATGGAGACTTCCTCATCATGTCCTAGAGTGAATGGGCATTTTATAGCCTGAATGAACCCAGACTGCACCTCAGTTGAGATTGACAGTAGACCTGGAGTAATTTTGAGCATTACGTTTTTAACCAAAGGTTTTCAAATTTGCGGCAAACATATCCTGCGACAGGTTAACAACAGGTTTAAATGTATTTTTTAATGAATTCAAAAGAAAATGCATGTCCATAGTGTGAAATGCTAATGCCATTATTGTTTTTTCCTAAATGCATTTTCCTATCAAATTTGCTGGATGTTGGCTCCTAGATTTTTGGTGATTTGCAAATTGTCTGCAATTGGCTTGATTCCAGATGGACCTGCACAGCAGAATCAAATCTGGGTGTACCCAGACTAGGACAAGTAAAAGGGCAAAGTAAAAGGAGACTTTTAGGTTAAAGTATCCCAGTATGACCTAGAAACAGCAACAGAGTGTGAAGAAACTAATTATTTTATTGACGTTATGTGAACAAAAATGACTAAGCATTGTGTTGTCCAGATACCCACTGAAGTTAGCATGCAGATCAACTACCCTAAGCCTGACTTCCCTGTCCTACCATGTGTGTGAGAGAGAGAGAGACTTTATTTATCTTATCTAGAGACTTTATAGCCACACAAACATATGACATCCACACACATATTCATACAACAAAAAGGGAAGATATCAATGGTGTGTCATTACAGTAAAGTGATGTGCCATGTTAAAGGAGCAGTGTGGAAGGAAAAATCGAATAGAATGCTTTACAGTTAAATGAGGTTGTGCCATGTTAAAGGAGCAGTGTGGAAGAGGTTGTGCCATGTTAAAGGAGCAGTGTGGAAGAGGTTGTGCCATGTTAAAGTGAATGCAAAGTGGTCATGATGACTCATTTTCAACAGTGCTATTGGTCAGTCATCATATTGGTCTGTGAGTTTTAGATAGATTTAACATGTAACTACATAAAGCCAGCTTTGACAACATGACATGTTTTTTCCAGGTTTTCTTCCGACAGCAACATTTCGTTACTGTGATATTGGACTTTGGACTAGTTTTGTGGTTTTTGAGGCCGATGAACAATGAAAACAAAAGCACCCATGTTTGTCGTTGTAAAAGAGACAGTGTTAACAGACACTTTTTGCCAGACAGAAAAGAAACACTCTTTACACAAAATATTTTTCCATATGCCTCCCCCCAATGATACCCATAACCTCACTGATGAGGAACTCTTTTGTTAGCGATGATGCTAATGAATCTTTTGTACCTTCATAGCTTGCATAAAGATTCTGTGGACTAAAGAAAATTCTGTGCAAATGTGTTATTATTTAGAAAAGCTCTATTTATTCATGTTCCCCCATTCATTTGGTATACACACCACACACACACCTACATATACACTCACACACATACTGTAAATGAATATTGTGAAATGAACAATGTGAATTGCTGATATAAATTTGTGTACATATGTTGTTTGTTTTTTTGTCAGGGTGGTTGAAGACCTTTGATGATTACTATCGTGACCAGACACAGCATATCCTCAACAACATGGTGGTGAAACTCCACGAGGACAGCCACAGGAAGTTCATCTGGTCAGAGATCTCCTACTTCTCCAAGTGGTGGGACAACATTGACGACCAGAAACGGGACGCCGTGAGGAAGTGTGTCTTCTTTTGTCTCTCTCTTTTTTTGTTTGTTTGCTTTAGAAGCCAGCATGGGGGCTTTGAGGGTTGTTAGTGGGTAGGTGGAAGCAAAAAAATAGAATCTTCAGTGGTATTTCAGTGGTAGCCAAATTAATCACCATAATTTATGGATTCATTAATGCCGTTGTTGACGAGGGCGTTTTTTTTTTATGGAGTGAAGCTGGATGAGGATGCTACTGTGGATCTCCACAGCCTTTTAATTCCCAGTTTAATTAAAGCCCAACACCTCACACACACACACACACACACACACCGCTCCAGGGAAGCAGTTTATGTAGTTTTTTTTTTTTTTTTTTTTAATGCAGCAAGTGGAATCCTTCTTGGGTTTAATTAACCCAACATAACGCTGTTGGATGCTAAGTCTAGTCTGAAAATGAATGCCTCTGTTGTGGTGCAAGGCTTTGCAGAAAGAAAAAAAACACTGATTCCTTGTCCTTAGGGAGGGAGTTAATTGATTGGGATTGCTTTAACAAGCTGAATGTGACTCATATGGAAGGGTCCACAAGATTCATATCACCAGCGATGGAGCCCCCAAGCCCTTCTTCCCCCTTCCCTCAGGGCAGGTTTATTTCAGACTTCCAGAGGTGCTTTGAATTGGGGCAGAGGTGTTAAACCATGGAAGAGAGGGAGATACAGGGTGTGTGTTTGTGTGTGTGTGTGTATGTGTGTGGAGGGACTTTCATAAATGCTCCGCTTTGGTTGTGTGCTATGCTTGCTTGGATGAGCCACAGTGCTAGCCTTAGGAAAACACACACTCACTCATTCACTCACACACACACACACACACACACACACACACACACACACACACACACACACACACACACACAAGCAGCATATGAAATGCAATAAACATTTCTGCTGCAGGTTAGAATTTCAATTAGGAGCTCTTGCTAAGCAGTCAAGGGTGTGCATGTGTGTGTGTGTGTGTGTGTGTGTGTGGGGGGGGGGGGGGCTACAACTGTATTTAGTCACCATTGATTTGATGGGTAAAGAAAGTTCAAAGCCAGTTCTAGACTCCTTTCTCAGGCTATTCTCTCTTTTTTTATTTGCCAAGGTGGCTTGAATTGAATATTTTCTACATCTTCTAATGGTTTTTTTTCCCACTAGCAGAAGTTTCAATTTGTATCAGCAAATCCAAGGTCTAGGATAATGATTCAATTTCTTCCTGCCATCTATGGCGCTGAAGCACGGAAGTAAATTTAATTGTTTATGCTTGAATAACCACACAGCACATCTTGTGGTGTGTGTGTGTGTGTGAGGGGGGGGGATTTGCACCTTGTCACCTTGCCACCTCTTTCCATCCTTTATACATCTGCATAAATGAGACACACACTTTCTCTCTCTCTCTCTCTCTTTTATTTCTGAATTAGATGAGGCTTCTTAGTGATGGATTTGATGGATTTGAAAAAGTAGTAAACATGCAAATGTGCTGTTCAAACAAATCCTGCTGAAGATGTGGCCATTTTGTGTGATTGGCAACATCAGTGTGCTTTTTGCTTGAATTTTTATTTTTCTCTTTCTTGTCTCTTCTTCTCTCTCTCTTGTGTTTTCTCTTAACAAGATATCACTCAGCCAGACTGCTGTGATAGCATCTCCATGCAGCTTCTGTTGATAGAATTCAAAACTAAGCTTTGTCACTCTAAAATTACAGTACCCCCCCCCCCCCCAAAAAAAAAAAAAAAACTGTGCTGTAAAAGAGGGAACACAGTCTCTTAGCATTTGTGTGTGTGTGTGTGTGTGTGTGTGTGTGTGTGTGTGTGTGTGTGTGTGTGTGTGTGTGTGTGTGTGTGTGTGTGTGTGTGTGTGTGTGTGTGTGTGTGTGTGGCTGGCTTGAAGAGAAGACAATGCTCTATGGGGCAACTGTTCTTTGCTAGAATTGTGCTACAATTTGCTCACTCTAATTAACCTCAAGTTACTTGCTGGCTTTTGTGACTGATTATCTCCATATTACCTCCATAGTATTGGGGGTAAAAGACCATTTTTGATTGGTTCACTAGCTCAGGCAAGCAAAACAAAATGCAAATAGGTCTGGTAGCCATACTGTGCTGCAGAGTGAAATCGGATTGCTTGCAGACAAGGATGGGTTCTCCCTCGTGCACCAAACGCTTTCACATTGTTTCACTGACTGTGCTGTAGCGAAATGTGATATCGAGCGGAAACCTAGGCTAGTTCTCAAGAAAAAAATGTTCTGAATGGGAAGGTGCCATAGTAAGGAACAATGCAGGGATGGCACTGTAGAGAGTGTTGGGAGAGTAGGGAGATGATGTAACAGAGCTTGACTTTTCTTGACAGGTTTTGCATGCATGGTTTTAACATAAAAACATGAAATTCTATCCTGGTAATAAAACCAGCCCCTCGTTCACCACTTCATTTTGTATATTCTGGACATTCAATAGTGAGATTTGATTGCTTGCTGTAGGTGTTTAAGTTTAAAATGACTGGATCAGCCCTTGAGTGACAGCCTGCCTTGACTGATAGCATTCTAGCTCTGCATTCACAATCCCTCCCTCTGTTTGCTGATTGGACAGGTTAAAATTCAACATCTCAATGGGATCAAATCCAAATCCATCACATGTGGGAAGATGATAATTAAGTGGATGGCATGGCCAGGCAAATGAAATTCCAACCCAGACAGTTTTTTTTTTTTTTTCATTTGTAAATTACTTTGGGTCGATGCACTGTGTGCGCTGTCTTTTTAATGTGGCAGGTTTTGTAAACACTTTACAGGATGGAATCACTCACCAGAAGCAAACTTCAGAACCAGTTGCACACTGCTGCACATCGCTTTAACCTAAAATGTTGATCAGGAGATGGGAGCAAAACAGTAATAAACGTTTGGAGACAGAACGTGTACCAGTTCTGACTTATGTTGCTCCTTCCCCCTGTAAACATTGGACTGCCCATAGCAATTTGAATCAATAAGATGGATGTGTGTGACACTTGTGGGTGGCCTCCTGGTGGATTCTCTACAAGGTTCAACAAAGACGTGAATAGTCTACAATGTCTGTTGTACTTCAAGCTCTTCCATTTACAGCAACACAGAGTTTAAATGTCAACCTGTGAGGACAATACCAGAAGATCATGTTCTAATATGTGCATACCACACACTATGCTCGGAGTCAAATTATGAGCTAACTCCATGATTGATTCTTTTAAAGAGTGGAGCGGGATTAGGAGTGGGGGAACAACATAAATGTTACCTTCCCCAGCCCGGGAAATAATAGAGCAATTTGACGTCTCAATAGAGAGAAAACTGCTGTGCTGTGTATTTTTTTTCTCCAACTATGCACTGGCTCTACCTTCTCCACCCACTGCTCACCCCATCTCTCCAGTCACAAGCCCTCTTGGGTACCTCATTCGGGAGGGCCTCTTTTGAAAAATACCCCGTGTCCAATGCAAAGTCACTGAGTCATCATTTATGGCAGTGGCAGTGGCAGCAGCAGTGGGAGCAGCTCTCTAGTCCTACTGAGAGATGGACTCTTCCTCTTACCACAGGTGTTTGATATAGACCCTGCTGGATGCTAATGTGTTTAGTGCACCTCACAGTGGGTGCTGACAGGCTTCCTGTCAGGTGTTAGATGAACTCATAGCTCTGCTTAAGTGGAAAACTGGTTTGATTATAGGGTGTGGTGGGGGGGTTGGCACAGCTCTCCAGCCCTGCAGCCAGTGTTTAAGAAAAATGGTTATGTGATTTTAATTTGGATAGTTGAAGATCGGGGTCCAGAGTGCAGCCAAAGGCTTCAACAGTGGTTTACTCAGAATTGTTTGTCAGTGGAAGCGCATGTGCATATTTAGCGTGTGTGCATATAATTTTGAGTGTGTGTGTGTGTGTGTTTGTTTCTGTGTACTGTTTGTGTCTGCCAGTCTATTTGCATATGTGTTTATGTATTTGTGCCAGTGCATGTGTATTTAGAAATTAGTGTTTGTGTCTGTTTGTGCATAAGTGTGCATATCAATTTGTATGTACACACTGTGCATGTACTCACAGGTTGATCGAGCGTGGCCAGCTGGAGATTGCCACAGGGGGCTGGGTGATGCCTGACGAGGCCGGCTCCCACTACTTCGCCATGATTGACCAACTCCTGGAGGGACATCAGTGGCTAGAAAGGCATTTGGGTAGGCAAATCGCTCCCCCTCGTCTTCCTGTCTCTACCCCCGCCTTTCTCTCTTTCTCTCTCTCTTTCCTCCCTCTCCCCGCCCCCTCTCTGCCCTCCCTCTCCCTCTGCCTCCAGGCCAGAGCCAAATGGAGCTTGATTCCCCGAAAGGTGAGCCAACAGCAGATTTCACTACCCTCCCTCTCTCCCCGCGCTGTGCCAGCTAACCCTGGCAAAAGAAGTGGATGTTGTGGAATGACTAATAAACACGGGCATTGGTTTCTAATCACAGGTGTCAGGCACAGATGTTTTGCATGGCGATCATGGAGCAAGTAAAAAATGCCTGTATTGTTTTGGAAGATTGTAGAAAAGGACAGCTAATGTGAATTGTATCAGTCTTTACAAACTCTGTGAAAAGATAGTGGCGACAACATAGCACGAACTTCACATCATGAGCCCTGGAGACTTCAGATGGGTGGACTCATGTAACAATAATCAATTGCTTGGCCAGAATGGGAGACTGTCCCCTGACACCCCCCCCCCTTTCTAAACCAATAACAGATGACTTCAAGTCATTCAAAGGTACATGCATCTCTGTCTGCTTAAGTTATTTTGCTAGTGGAGAACGTCTTTCTCTTCTGTAGTTCCCAGCCTCTCCAGTCAAACAACACCTTCAACCGAAGGCCATTAGTCTCCACAGAAAGCAGATTTATTCCTCCTGCATCAACCTCCGTCGGCACGGGACTAACTGAGCTGAATTAATATTGCATGCCTTCACATTAGACTGCTTTGTAGAGGCAATATGGTTAAGTAATTGCTTCAATGATGCATAATCTGACTTCCCCTGCGGAGGTTACCCCACCTCGTTTTGAGCCCGGAAAGTAATTACCTGGGGCCATTTTGTGTGCATCTCAACTCAGCTCAACTGCCTGATTGTTGGTGCGAAAGAGCCCATGGCTTCACATCCCTACAAGTTCGGTTTCACAATCCAATAAAAGTGAATACACAATAGGATTGCAGCTCATTTGTTTAATGAGTGTAAATGTGGATTCCTTAGTTACACCTGAGGCAGTTGGACTGTGGAGCTTCCTGCTCTTGTGAGCTGGAACATAGGAGTAATGATGAGGCCATGAGGTAGAAATGGAAAGGTCTTGTGTCTTTTTCTCTTTATTTCTCTCTCTCTCTCTCTCTCTCTCTCTTTTTTTCTCTGTCTCCCTGGAGTTGTGACTGAAGACCAGTGCTCACTGAGTTGCTCTGTTAAAGCTGTAATGACCTCTCAGAGCCCATTGAGGGTATTTGGGGGCGTGGGTGTGGGTGATTAAAGGGTGAAGGCGAATCGAGTGAAATAATGAAGAGGGAGACTTCTCGTCTATCAGTGCTGAAGACCTGGCTCAGTGGTGTCTCTCCTGAGGCATTGGGTTTTAGTCTGCGTTAGCGCTGGACTCGTGCCAGGAGGAAGACTGTAAATAATTGCCAGTTATAAAATTGGGTAGGCAGAGGACAGTGTGTAATTCTGAGGCCCAGCCTATTGTGAACTTTTTCATTTTGGGTGGGAGATTTCTCTCTGTGGGTATGTCTGAATGATACGTTGTTAGAGTTTGACAGGCCTTAGTCAGCGGCACTACTGCAACTTCAAGATTGACATAACCCACAAAAATATCAACGTTTGTTGCAAAACTTGGTGGCTTACACTAGAGTGCAGTTTTTGCTAAGCTTTATTGGGATTTTTGTTAATCTGTGTAATATAAACGAATGCTCATTGTGTGTGACATAAATGTCCACTTTGCAAGAAATTAGCAATTGTATCTCCAAAATGGTAACATGGTAAATTCACTTGTAGAAAAAAAAAATTACTGTTTTCTAAATCTGTATAATATAAATGAAAGCTCATTTCTGTTACAGTACATTATAGTTCAATTTGTTAGAAAAAGAATGAAGTGGAATAACTGAAACAGGAGATGTGGCTTATTTGCTTGTAGATGGATTGGAAAACGATTAATTATCTCTTCTCTCCTTGACCCAACAGGTGTGAAGCCCAAGACAGGCTGGGCCGTAGATCCATTTGGACACTCTCCCACCCAGGCCTATCTGCTAAAGCTGGCAGGCTTCTCCAACATGCTGATTCAGAGAGTCCACTACTCGATCAAGAAGCACTTTTCCTCCCAGAAGACCCTGGAGTTCTTCTGGAGACAAAACTGGGGTGAACACCATTTTCTCTCTCTCTCTCTCTCTCTCTCTCTCTCTCTCTCTCTCACTTTGTCTCTCTCTCTTTCTCACATTCTCTTTCCATACTTTTTATTCCCTCTGCCTTTTCATACCTATATTTCTTTTTATCGTATACGTTTCTATCCGGCTCACATTTTTATTAGGTCAACCATGAGTAATTAGCACTTAAAAGAGGTTGTCGACAAATATTTTTTTCCAGCTTTCCACTTCATTTGGTTAAAAAATATATGTATGGTTTCTGTCTAGACGCAAATACAAATGCTGTTTGAAATGCCTTGGGGGCATTGCAAAAAGACGTTCCACAAAAACACTGAAATATCTGTTTAGCTGCAGTGAAACTTCAAAGGGCTACCCTATGCTTCCTTTATTTGCTGGCCCTCTACATCTCTGCTCAGTCACCACTGACTGGGCTCATCCTTGTTTTCTCCTTCGTCTTTTATAGCCATCGATTTCCAAAGAGTCGACCACTATGAGGAATTGAGAAAACTCTGACGTTGGGGTTCAGATGAGGATAACCTCCCTTTTCTCCCATACAATCTGCGTATGTTTGTGTGTGATTGTAAGAATGTGTGGGCGTGTGTGAGTGTATGTGTTAGAGAGAGAGACAGAGAGAGAGAGAGTGTGTGTGTGTGTGTTTGTGTGTGTGTGTATGACGTGTGAGTGATAAAGCTCTGTGTTTTTTCAGCCAACAGACCAAGGTCTGTCATGAGGATTGGCAGAGAAAGGAAGAGATAGGTGGCGCCGGTGGCGGTGGTGGTGGTGAGGGGGGGTTTTCCATCCTCCACTCCCACCACTCTCCCCAGTCATCCCCACTCCCCTAACTGACACAGTCACAGTCATTGATTTTTAACACCATGCCCCACATTGACCTAAGTGCGGCTGGATAATTTTGTAGCGTCCCATAATCGGATAGATTGTCATTAGTTAATGGCCTTCCACCCTTCTGCATTTGCCAGCAGTTTGGGGGTTGGGGTGGGGAGGTGGTGGTGGTGGTTGTTTGCTTGTCCTTGTTCGCTGGATGGTTGTGGACAGGATTTTTCTCCAGTCAGTGAACCAGCATGGGGAAAATGCCCCCCCTCCTCTCTCTTCTCTGTCCCTGGCACAAAGAGCACAACTGGTGCCTGGGGCCTGGCCATGCCAGATATGTTTCTGGGCCTTTGCCACCGGGGCCCATTCTTCACTGTGGCCACGGGGATTGGTCTCGCTAATGAGACAGCGGAGAGGACCTGCTGCTCCGGACAAAAGGTGAAACTCGCATGCAGACAGATGAGCGCTGGCCTCAATTTCATTTTTTCTCCTTCTCTCTCTCTCTCCTTCGGCAATTTGCACAGTCAGTGGCTGGTTGTTCGTGATGTGCTCAGAATGCCTCAATTCTGAATTCTGACGAGGTGAGAGTGGAGGTGTGTGTGGGGGGGCTTCTCCCCATGCCTGCCATGCCCTTTTTGTCCATTCAGCTCCAGTGCAGTTTTGGGTGCTGCTTGTGTGGCCATTGGGGCGATTTTTTTTTTTTGAGTGCAGTGGTGTTCCATCAGGCCTCATCTGAGTTGATTTACCCGTTTTGTTAAAGTTCTTATTAACTTTGTATGGTGAAGCTGAAAAGGTTTCCTCTCCTTTGTCTGTAGCAGAGGATGAGGAGTAAAGATGGAGAAGAAATGATTGGAGAAATGGATTGTTGGGAGAGGTGTAAAAAAAAAAACACCATTCCTCTTGGCAAAGAAAGCCAGCCAGCTTATCTTAAGGCAACAAACAAAACAGTGGGAAACTTCCGCTTTGCCTGGTCTGCCTGTTTTTCTATCCCTTGTTCCCCAAGTCAGCCATCATGAAGCACGCCTGTAGCCATGTCCAACAAACATGCCCAAAATAATGACAAAAATGCACCCTAGATTTCTAATGCGAGACCCCCTTTTGCATCGCAGCGTTAGAAAAGTGATTACCACTCATTTCTCCTTCTGCTCTGGCCAACTCCAGACCCAGCTCATGCTGTGTGTCTCTGTGCTTATGTTGGACCCCAGTGTTGGATGCCAGTGTTGGCTTCCACCTCATCTTGCATGTGTCAGTGTTCATTTGCAAAAGCTGCGAAGGTGACCCTGAGTTAAAATGCTCTGTCGTCAATCAAATTGGACTGCTTTCTCAAATTTGGAGTAGGTTTTTTTTCTCTCTCTCTCTCTCTCTCTCCCTTTCCCTCTCTCCCTCCTGCTTTTCAAGTTTTTTTTCTCTTCCATCTCTTTTCTGGCTGACCTTCAGGCACTGAAAGAGAGTCTTTTTATCCAGATCTGCTCTCTGGGTTTTGGCAAATAAAAAACTTTACCTCACAAATTAGCTTCGATTCCCGGTCATTTCAACAGTTAATTGGAAACATTATGTTGGCCCACATTATGATGTGCATTTTTTATTGTAAAGTCAATGAACTTGCAGCCTCTAAATTGAGATGTCAGTTATTCAGACACTGAATGTACAGGTTATTACCTCTCCCTACTTTCCCCAAAGTTCACTCTTAACTCTGTCTCTTCTCTCACTCTTCTTTCTGCTCTCAATCAGTGAGTGGATGCATGTTAGGTATGATGGTGAGAGATAAAAGATTCTAATATCTACCTTAAAGGTAAAATCCTGGATTGTCATTCAGTATCAGCCAAAACGCTCCTTCGCAAACGGGCAACAAGCATAATGGCTCGAATCAAACATTACATTTTTAATCCATTTCAGTCAATTAATGCGTTAGATCCACAGAAAGAAAAGGGCAGATGTCGTTAGGTCCAGTTCATATGTCAAGACCATTTTGCTAGACTCAAGGGTTGTACCTCTTTATGACTCCATCTGTCTGTAGTAGATGTAGCACTGAAATGTCTGTCTATTTGTAGACCATGATGCCAGCACGGATATCCTGTGCCAAATGATGCCCTTCTACAGCTATGACGTGCCCCACACCTGTGGCCCAGACCCCAAGATCTGCTGCCAGTTCGACTTCAAGAGGCTTCCTGGGGGCCGAATAAGCTGCCCATGGAGGGTTCCTCCCCAAGTTATTACTGACGGCAACGTCCAGGAGAGGTGAACATGTCTGATGGATATACTAAATATATTTGTATATATTTGTGTATTTATACATGCGCTACATACAAGATATAGCGGGAGCAATCCCATTATTGCTGGTTTCCTATTATGAGACAAAATGTACAGTTTATTTCAAATTCACAGTAGATCGCTTATTGTTGCACTATTGTCTTGAAACAAATTAGTGATTTGAGTGACTCCCAAAGCACTTAGCACCAAGCTAAAGTAGAGTATGGAAGCCAGACTTGTGGGGACAATTACCTTTGTTGAACCAAGCTAAAGTAGAGTACTCCCATCATCTGAACTCTTCATGTATGCACTGTGTATACTGTAAGTATATGCATACTTGTGTTTACACACAGAAACAATAAAAAAGACACAAGTACAGTATTACTGAATATGGCTGTACTTGCATACTGTGCATTGGCTGGATATGAGAGTGTAAAGTGGTAGCAGTAGTGTATGTACTGGAGGGAAAGAAGACAAACGTTTGTGCAGTTGCCTTGCACATATTCATGTACATTCATTCATTCTCCTGCACTAAGACCTGCAGTCACGTGAATGCACACTGATCCATGCGGACACAAGCACACACATTCACATAAACTTCTATGCTTAGGGACCCGTGCAAATATGTGCATCCCAAATCCAGTGTGGGTGGATGGGGGGGTGAGCGTGTGGGTGGGGGGTGGGGGGTATAACAGGACCCGTCTTTGTCTCTCTACCTTCCCCTCTGTCTCACTTTCTTTGTTTTCCTCTCTGCCCCTCACCGTCTCAATCTTACTCAACCAAGGATATTTTAATGAAAACTTGCCTTTCCATCGATTGTTTTTGCTCCAGAGCTCATTGGGAGTGGAGTCTGTTTATTGCCACTGTACTGTATTGTATATTGCAGACATAATGATTGTTTGTGCAGGGAGGTAACAACTTGAGAGAAAATGAGTTCATGCTGATTTGAGATATTCTTTGGAGTTCTTTATAGAGAAGGTGGATTCTACACTTTAAAATCGTGGGTTGTGGCGGAGGAGGGGGAGGAAGAGAAGCAAGGGAGGAAGTGGAAAGGGGGGGGGGTATGTGGAGCTGAACATGAACCGTCTCTTTGTATAATTTTCATCTGATAACTACCCCTGTCTTCCAAGTTCAGTTGTTTCCATAACAAAGCGGTTTGAAAAGGATTCTAATGACTTGCCGTCATCAGGATTTTGCTTTTTATAAATACTTGTGAAGTGAAAAACAACACAAGGAGAATTTGATTGAAGGACTCAGTACCAGACGTGTCTTTCTCTTTGTCAACTTGTCTGTAGTTGAAGCTTGTGATAATATAGTATTAGAAAGCTGCAGTTCTTTCAATGGCAAGAGAAGGCAGCACTGCACAGGGGCACTGATCTCTAGAATATCTGGTTAGAGCATCTACATCATAACACTGAAGCGTATTCTTAGAGGTCAGTGTCCCTGTGCAGTGCTGCACAGTGCTGTGTGATCTCGAATTTGCCTAATGTCACAATAAATTGTCGCATGTGATGCTGAGGAGGCTCTTAAGACCAGGGGGCACAATCCACAGTGTTCATTTACAGTCCCATTGGCACTTTTGTTCGGGCTTTTGTTCGGTTTTGTTTGGCATCTAGGTCATGAAACGTGAAACGCTATATTCAGCAATGTCTTGCCCTGTCATAGAATGCTGTAAAACACTTGTTTAGCTTGAAATAAGTCTGAAAACAATTCTGGGTTTTATTGTTCTGGCCTTCTCCTGTATACATGAAGCCTATGAAATATGCATCATGAAAAAGAAAGTATTGTTATTTTGGTATTCTACTGTATTGCTGAACTGAAGCATTTTGGGGATTTTTGGCAATATGTATTTTATATATTTTAGCAAACCCAGATGCTTAGACAGGCTTTATGGAGAGTGGGAGAGAAAGAGAGAAAAAAGAGAAAGAGAAAGAGAGTCATAGAGAGACTGTAAACTGAAAGAAAAATATCCTTGTTTGTGTTGCAGAGCACAGATGTTGCTGGATCAGTACCGAAAGAAATCCAAGTTGTTCCGATCCAAAGTGGTTCTGGCTCCTTTGGGTGATGACTTCCGCTATCAAGAAGCACTTGAGTGGGACCAGCAGTTCCAGAACTACCAAAAGCTCTTTGACTACATGAACTCTCACCCTGAACTTCACGTCAAGGTCCGTCACCCGGTTTTTCATCCTGACCTGCAGATTTAGCAGAACAAAATTATAACATCATGCAGTATATTGCATAAATGTGTTACTTAATGGTACTGGTAAACAGGATTGTTAAACGAGAAGCAAAAATCAGCAACATATTTTTTTGGCAGAAAATATGATAGCACTTCATTCAGTCACTTAATTTATGTGATTTTCACATTGTTAAGACATTGTTGACATTTTCCTAATAGCAGCTCTGGGCTGGTATTGGCTGTATTTGGTTGACCATCAACACAGACCATACTTTTTCAGCCTGACCACAAATTCCTAACAAGCTTGAGGTCAGGCTTTTGATTAGGCCACATGAGACCATATGCTTGGCTATTTTTAGCGCCAGTCAAAGAAAACTGTCTGTGATCTGAAGAAATTATGTGCACAGAGGGTGACTTTCACCCAGAAGCCATCAGAGTCACACACAAGATCCGAGCCATACCAGAAAACGTATGTAGCCATACCAGAAAACTTTTCTTCTTTTCTTTCATTTTTTTTTTTAAATGAGAAGATCGCATTCAAGGCAACATTACTTTTCAGCCGTAAAAATTAGTTCGCCAATTGTGAATGTGACAGGATCACTGATGTTAGTGTGATCACCACATCAGTGATTTTATGCTTTGTCTCAATACGCTGGGGTGTCGTTCAGCTGATGCATCATCCCCCAGGCTTCCTACAGTCCTCCTACATAACTCTTCAATCTCTCAGTTCTCCGGGTAGCCTCCATTTCTTTTAGACAAACTTACTTCATGTGGAGGCTTGACGCTCATAAAAAAGGGCCCAGGATTTAAGAAATCCATTGTAGAGTTCCACTGTGTATTACCCAGGTTTTTGAGGTTTTATTTTAGATGTACAGACTCTTGTAGGTGATAAAAGAAAACCTAAACACACAAAAGCACATGTCACGGCAGAAGAAAGCCTGCCAAATGATATTCAGTTGTCATTTTGCTCTGTCTTTCTAGGAGTTTCATTTATCCTAAATTAACTGAAAACTTTTCTCCTCCCATCCCCTCTCAGCTAAGCATTAATTTGTCACACGTTCCAGAGTGAAAAACAAACAAATGAATAAAAAAAATCATAACACATATGTTCACTAAATCATGGAAAATGATTTTTTATACCTAAGCGGAATTTTTTTTTCATGCCATTGAAGAGCTGCCATATTCCCTCCAGCCATTCCAGTGATCCATGTGAATCTATGCTGTGATCCCATAGGCCCAGTTTGGCACTATCTCGGACTACTTTGAGGCTATGCGGAAGGCGACGGGCGATGGCATGGGCCCCCCATCGCTTCCGGTGGTCAGCGGCGACTTCTTCACCTACGCTGACCGTGATGACCACTACTGGAGCGGCTACTTCACCTCGCGGCCCTTCTACAAGCGCCTGGACCGCATCCTGGAGTCCCACCTCAGGTAAGGCCTTGAGGAGGGGCCTTCTACTCCTGCACTGTCAAAGACTTGACTTAACTGAAACTCTGTTTCAATTTTGTTTTCCTGTGCCCTGTGCCATTTGGCATTAGATTAGATTTTCTGACATCCATAAATGTAATTTTTGGACCAAATTATTAAAATATAACGTGGAATTGAATAATATAAGAATATAAAAATTATTATTGTTATTATATATTTCATTCTGCATTTTCAGGTATGTTTTCCTCAAAAAACTCTTGTGAACTTTGAATTCTCTGTTGACTGTCTGTTTATGAGAGAGTGGGTATGTTTATGCTACCAGGATGTCTTGTGAGGAGAACCAGGCTTCTCTGTTCTGATTTCATATTCATCCCATTGGTCTTTATAATGAGTTTGCACTGACACTACAGCCCGCAGCCTCTCATAGGTGTTGGTTGTAACACTTGTCTCATCTTGCATGATCACTTAATTAAAATCAATCAGCAGAAGTAATGTGAAAGCACTGGCCCCGGCACATGACTGAATGCAAGATGTGAAGTGTTGTGCAAACAGGATGACTGCCAGATATGGGTGAAAATCATCTTGTGATTCCTACTAAACTCTGAGGGATGTGAGGATCTGATTTGAACAAAGCCTCATTCGGAGAGATAGCGAAGCACATATCGGGCACAGTCCCTGGGAGAGGGGAGCAAACCTATCGCAGCAGTGTGAAGTGTAGATGTTGTGTGCAGAGAGCAATTTGCTTTCTTTTCAGTGGAAGGAAAATGTGTTGGTGAAGAGGATGCAGCGTGACGTGTGTGTGTGTGTGTGTGTGTGTGTGTGTGTGTGTGTGCGCGCACGCGTGTGTGCATATGTGGTGTGTTATGTTTGTATGTGTGTGTGTGTGTGTGTGTGTGTGTGAGTTTGTCTGTCTGTGTATGCAATATCAAAGAAGCCGCGTGACGGGAGTGTGTGTGTGAGTGAGTATGTGTTTGAGTATTTGAGTTTATATGGTGTGTGCGTGTGTGTATGCCTCCCTGTTTGGTCCCTGAGCATTATCCCATATGCGTTTGTCTGCTGCGCTCCCTCAGTGCACTGGAAGCTTGTGGCTCCTCATAGCCTCGGCGTGAGCACCACAAGCGTGGCTCCCATCATGCCCTGTGAGCGTACATATCCTTAAGGCTGCCACGACCACTGGCTCCAGCAGGAATAAGTTCTCCCTAGACGGATGGTGGCAGTTCTGTCTCAACTGCAGCATTGTGAACCAGACTAACAGCAAAACAACAGACTTCTACCAGAAGGGAAGAAAAAAAATCCAATCCAAGGTTCCTTTTTTCCCTGTCAGTGGTGTAGCCACTCAGCAGGAGTGACAAGGACAGGAGTGGTGTTTGTCGGGTTGACAAATAAAAGAATTTTTGAAGAGCAGAGGGGTGAGTGGGGAAAAATAAAAGACCCCAAGAATAGATAGTAAGCATTCAAAGGTTATGAAGGAAGGAGAGAGAGAAGGAAAGGCTTTGTGATTGACCCTCCCTCACAATGGCGCTGTTAAATGGACCCTTACTGTTACCCCCATGACCCATGTCATTCCTTTGAGTTGTCACTCTGCCTGGCCGCTGCTACATTGTCCAGCCATAATTCCTGATAACCACCTATAGACTGACTACCATATAATGTAAAAGTGGGATTATACTCTATTATGAACTATTATGAACCTAGCTAAAACCATAGGCAACTTATAGTCTGTCATGGTTACTACTGATTGTAATTTTTCTCCATGACCCCTGGCAGTTGGGTTAGCCCCTTGAGTCGTGGATCTGCCCAAGGTTTCTTCCTAGATTAACTGAACATAAGGGAGTTTTTCCTTGCCCCTATTGCTCTTGGGTGCTCCTTCTGTGAAGCGCCACGAGACAATACTATTGTAAAAGGCGCTGTATAAATAAAACTGAATTGAATTGAATTGAAAGCAGGAGAGAGCGAGTGAGAGCAAGCGAGAGAGACAGAGAGTGAGGGTGAGTGGGAGAGCAAGAGGGGGAGAGAGAGAGCGCATCAATCCAGGATCTGTGTGTGTGTGTGTGTGTGTGTGTGTGTGTGTGTGTGTGTGGTCATCTTTTCAGCCATGCCCAATGGAGCCCCTGTAGATCTCCCACCTCTGCAGCCCAGAGCTGCATTGGGGAGCAGAGTGATGAATAGCAGCCATTACTGACACCAGCCATATGCTGCAGTTTGACTGTGGGTGCATTAGTCTGAGATCTTGTGACCATGTGTGTGTGTGTGTGTGGAGAGGGGTGGTTGTATGTGTATTGTGTCCTGAAGGAGTGTCTCTGTGTGTGTGTCCTAAAGTAGTGTCTGTGTGTGTGTGTGTGTGTGTGTGCAGCAGGGGAACCCACAAGTCTCCCCTCCGTCAGCACTGTCAGAGCTTTTCTCCCGAGTAGCGAACAAAGTCCACAGCAAGTTTTGCAGTCTGAATTGGTGAACATATACACACACACACACACACACACACACACACACACTCACTCTCTGTCTCTCTCTCTCTCTCAAACACACACAGCCACAGACAAACACACATACACACAAACGCAAACACAGAGAGTGAAAGATAAGCTGGCGGCCTTATCAGGCTCTTTCTCAGTTAATTGCTTTTGTTGACATTTTGTTTTATTTATAACAGTTGTCTGACTAATTAGTCTCTCCGTGCAGAGGCATTTGTTCTGCCTGCCTAGTGTGTGCGTGCGTGTGTGTGTGTGTTGGTAATAACTGCTGTAGCCCACCGCTAGGATACCCCTAACCACTCCCCTGTCCTCTCCTCCTCTCCTGCATGCTCAGAAGTTGTGTGCCCAGTCAAAACACACACACACACACACACACCATGCAGGTGGCAGATTTCTCCATTTTTTTATTCACTTCCTTCTGAATGAAATGAATTCACTTTGGAGAAACTTCAGACATGCAGAAGGAGAAGAGTGGATAGAATCCCCCCCCCCCACTTGGGCAATTTGCACAATCAGTGACAAGTTGTTCGCAGTGCGCTCAGAATGTCTCAATCCTGATCTCTGCCCCACCAACCCTCTCTCTCTCTCTCTCTCCCTCTCTCTCTCTCTCTCTCTCTCTCTCTCTCCCTCTCTCTCTCTCCCTCTCCCTCCTCTCGCTCTCAAAGTGTATATTGTTGCAATGAGCAAACTTTTCTGTGATTTTTTTTTTTTTTTTCTCCTGTTCAGTCTTTTCTCGTACATGGATTGATTTTCCAGCCTCATGTTTTTGTGGCTGAAGTAAGGGTCTGCTGGTCTCTGCTGGAGTGTTTCACTGGTAGTGGTGGAAGTATTCACAACTCTCTCGGTGTGTGTGTGCGTGTGCGTGCGTGTGTGTGTGTGTGTGTGTGGTGAGAGTGAAAAGTTTGGCCATGGCCATAATAAGGCTGCACTTCACTCACTTCTGAGAAGAGCGAATAGAGTTGTGTGTGTGTGTGCATGCGTACATGTGTGTGTGGGAGCCATCAAACAAGAGGCATCACTCAGGCAGTCCTCACCACCTGTGCCCTGTAGAAAGCAGAGTGCTTACTGACAGTGCATCTAGACATCCCTCCTCTGCATTTTTTCACTCTCTTTACATCACACACACACACACACACACACAAACACCAGCAGAGTTAGAGCAGCAACGTGACAGGAGTCTGAATCTGGCTCACTGAAAGGCGGCATAATCAACAGGCGGTCCCCTGTCCCCCTGTTCCATTTCCTCTCTGCCTCTCTTTCTCTCTCTCTTTTTTTCCTCTTGCTCTACATCTGTCTGGCACTCCTTCTCTCCATCTCTCTGCCTCTCTTTTCCCTAACTCTATCTCTTTATCTCTTTCTTTATCTCCCTCTTTATCTCTATCCACATTGTTCCTTTCTTTCTTTCTTTCTTTCTTTCTTTCTTTCTTTCTTTCACCCTCACCCTCACCCTCTCTCTCTCTCTCTCTCTCTCTCTCAATCTCCTCTTATACCCTTATACTACATTCAGTACACCTCATACTCTCTCATACAGTATCACTCTCAGAAGGCTTGTAGGCATTGCAGTGCAGGTGTTCACACACAGACATTAGAGGAGGGCTTCATAACATTACTGTGTGTGTGTGTGTGTCGGGGGGGGCTTGGGTGGGGGCAGGGGGTGCTATGGTAAAATGGCTAAATTTAGGTGGGGAAAGGGTTCGGTCATAAAATTAGCGCTGGCACGGAGTCGTTAAATTAGCACTGACTGTTCCATTTCTATGAGACGCCTAGCTTTTAGCTCCAAGTAGGGCTCGGCACAGTCAGGGGTCGCTTGAGCCTGCATTCTCTCTCTGCGTGTTTTTCTCTCTCTCTTTCTCTCTCTCTCTCCCTCTCCTTCTCCCTCTCTCAGTCTTTCCTTCTCTTTCTTTCATGCTCTCTGTATTCTTCTCCCATTTGTATTCCTTTCTCTCTCTCTCCCCCCCCTCTCTCTGTTTCCTCTGTCTCAATTACTTTTTCTCTCTCCGTCTTTTCCATCTTTGTCTCTCTCCACCTCTTCCTCGTTGTTTTGTCCTGTCTTTACACTCTCTCTCCCTCTCTCTCTCTCTCACTGTATAATCATGAGTCAGTGATGCTACGTGCCTCAAGGTCATTTCCTTTCAATTGTAATGTAAATGTCTGTTTGTTTAGCCAGCGCACAAGGCTATTGTGGCTTTTTTTTTTATTAAATGTTTTGTTGGACTGTGTCGGATGAATGTATTTGGGTCAGTTGTGTCATGGGCTTGTCATCCCATGTTGGTGAAAACACACACACACACACACACACACACAGAGATAGATAGATAAATAGAGAGAGAGAGAACACACAATCTTCCACTTTATCAACCCCTCCCAAATCCCCCCAGGCGTCCACACCCCTCCTACTG
The DNA here is from genome assembly GCA_027481765.1 of Tenualosa thibaudeaui. NCBI lineage: Eukaryota > Metazoa > Chordata > Actinopteri > Clupeiformes > Clupeidae > Tenualosa > Tenualosa thibaudeaui. Next base: position 831,798 of record JAIFZK010000114.1, on the reverse strand, counting down.
GGATCCATTAGAAGGATTAAAAAAGGTTAGTTTTTAGGAAATAAAAGCACTGATGGATGTAAGTGCCACTCTCCACTCAGGATAATAACCAAGGTGTGGCCTTCTCTAACTCCAAAAAAGATGTTTTTATTTTCTCCTTCTATTAATGGGATCCCTTTTTTGAACCCACTGGAACGCATTGGCCTCATAACGACTGAGGCCTCCTCTGCCGCCCTGGTCACTGTTTGGTGGACTGCATTCACAGAATGTGATTTGGCAGTTTGACGGTTTGTGATTAGGCATAGTTGATGTGGAAAAAAAACACTAGGTGAGATTCGGCAGAGGAAGTGTGCCGGTTTTGTCATTAGTTACAATAACAGCTGTGCTTAATGAGTGCTTAATCAGTTTAGTCCAGGCAGATCTCAAATATGATTTAGGACGCTTGTCAGGTGTTATGTGTCTGTCTGTGTGTGTGTATAAGTGTGTGTGTGTCTATGTGTATGTGTGTGTGTTTGTGTTCTCTTTATGTGAAAGTTGAAGCACATGATTTGTCATTTTGGAGACGAGTTGCTTTGTGTCTGCCAGCATTTGGTTTGCAGTCCTAGCAGGCTCTTGATGTGTTGATGATGGTAAAAGCTGAGCAGACCCAGTAGCTGTTATGTGCCAGAGATATGAATGTTGTCTTATCTTTCACTAACGGCAACACTGTCTGTCTGTCTTCTTTTCTTCTCTTCTCTTTCATCCACTCTCTTTGCTCCATCTTTCTGTGTCTATTCATCTGCCGTTCACTTATTTTTCTTTCCATTTGTTTTTCTCTGGCTGTTTCCTCTCTCTCTCTCTTTTCCCCTCCCCAACCCTCCATCCCTCTGCCCTCACCCCTCCTATATCTCTCCCTTCCTCTCTCTCTCTCTCTCTCTCTCCATTTCTTTGTCTCTGGCTGTTTTCGCTCTCTCTCTCTCTCTCTCTCTTTTCCCCTCCCCAACCCTCCATCCCTCTGCCCTCACCCCTCCTATATCTCTCCCTTCCTCTCTCTCTCCATTTCTTTCCATTTCTCTCTCTCCCTTTTCTCTCTCTCTGTGTAGGTCTGCTGAGATCCTCTACTCCTTGGCACTGGCCAACATGAGGAAGGTTGGCAAATCCAATGATTTCCCCGCTGTGGAGAGCTACAAGCTGCTGACGGCCGCCAGGCGCAACCTTGGCCTTTTCCAGCACCACGACGCCATTACCGGCACAGGCAAAGACTGGGTGGTGGTTGACTACGGCACCAGGTGACTCTTTCTCTCCACCTTAAAATTTCAGTGTCAACTTCAGTACTGAAGAAAAGAACAGAGCAGGAGAGTCTGAAATCTAGTTGAAAAAGATCAAATTGAATTTGGCAAGCCTTGCAGCCTTCTGTGGTGATTTATTGATGAAGAGTATATTTTTTTGTTTTGACTTTAAAGCACCCTTTTTTGGTGGGTGCTTGTGACATTAAACTGAAAATATGACTGCAAAATATTAAAGTGACTCTGATCAGTTGCTGCTTCAGCGAGTCTCCCGCAGGAATGACTCACAAAATACGTGTGATCGTTCTTAAATCGTCTCGCATTTTTCTTAGAGTGTCATCTCAAAACCTCACATGCTTGCCTGTGCCTATCTATCTTAGCTTATTGCCCATTCCTGTCTTCTGCTCCTTCGCTGGTGGTTAAGGGCTGGTTGAAGACGTTCAAACTGACCGAAGATTTATGTCTGTTGCTCGCAGGCTCCACCGCTCCATCCTCAACCTGAGGCGAATCATTGTCAGCTCGGCCCACTGGCTCGCTCTGAAGGACAAGCAGATGTTTAATCATGACCCATCCAATCTCCTCTTGCAAATGGTGAGTACTGAGCACGCTTAGTTTCCAGTCCCCCCGTCCATCATCACAAACATTAATGGAAGTAAAACACTGTTTTTTTAACCCATTTGTTTCTTTTCATAATCTTTCTTTCCCCAGTGGAGAGATACAAGTTTTGCTGAGCCTGGTTTATAGGAGTTTGGAAATGCTCAGTGTATTTATGTGCATTCTGAGAGACAGTATTCACCGTTTCACATCTAGCTCTCTGTAGGGATTTTGCCTGTTTATTCAGACAGTTTCATTAGGTTTGTGTCTGAATCGTGCTATTTTGGTTACATTTCCTATTAACACTGTGTCTCCTTAATCCATCTGCCCCTAATTATGACGCACAGTATAATGCTCTCCAAACGAGCTCCCAAGTCTGTGAATGTAGTGCTATAACACTGCAAGATTTGTGAGTTTGCCACATTCATTTCTTATGGAGTTTGACATTGAAAGCATTTGGTGCGTTTCTGTTTCAGAGCAGTGAAAATGCCTTTGGAAATACTTTTGTGGTGTGTGAGTGTGAGTGTGTATCTCTTTGTGAGTGAACATGGAGCTTATTCTTCTCCGTGTCTGATGTCCCTGTTAACTAGGATGATGTTCAGCCAGCTCAAGATGCTCTGCCCCGCAAGACGGTTCTAAAGATAGGCCTAAACCCACGGTACGTGCCCTCATCCATCCAGTCTATGTTCCCCTTTTGTTGTTTCACCTTAACTGCTCAGGTTTTGCTTTGCATGTTTGTCTAATATCTAGTCTCCTAGACACACACACACACACACACACACACTTATCTAGGTGTCTTGGCCCTTGAATACAATACACTCATTAGCGTTGCCCGAGGATCACCTTCTCACCCCAACCTAATGCTTGCCATGATTCCTCCATAATCAGTTCAATTCAATCTGTGACCGTATGTGATCAGGCAGATGGTTGTCTTACTTTAGATTGAATGTGGGATTAAGATGGTGGGATATAGCCTTTGCCGTCCTCTTGAATTTTCGGGGGTATTTAATCATTGTGGTGTGGAGATTATCGCTTTTCTGTGCTTTTCTCTCAGCCACTGTCAGTGCTGTTGGTTACATGACACGCCATCCCACCATCCATCTGTCACCGTCACTCTGATGTGTGTGATGTGGAGTGTGTGCTGACTGTGTTTGTGTATGTGTGTGTGTGTTCCCCCATGCATGAGTGTTTCAAATGTATGGTGCATTGAAGTTTTGATATTTGTCAAGGTTCTATTGCAGAAGATCTCTGACGCAATTGATTCTGGCAAAGGACCTCGTTTATTTGTTTTTATTTTTCACTTACACTATTTTGCTCATGTTTTTATCCAAAGCAATTTACATACCTACCTTTATACTATTTCATTTGGCCTTCTGCACACTAAAACTGCTACATCTGCTTATATCATTTAGTGGATTACAGACTTTTTATTCGGAGGGACGCTGCAGGTTTGAGTTGGCACATACCTCTCTGTCCCTTTCATTGGCTGCTGTGCTGTTGTGCTTCGTCCATCAGGCCTCTGGTTATCTATAATCCGGTGGACCAGGTGCGCTCGTCCGTGGTGACTGTGTATGTGAACACGCCACACGTGCGCGTGCTTAACACCTACGGACAGCTGGTCAAGGCACAGGTCAGCGCTGTGTGGGAGGATAACACAAGAGTATCCAAAGACGCCTATCAGGTCTGAATACACACACACACACACACACACACACACACACACACACACACACACACACACTCTTGCATACACACATATAGACACACACACACTGTCTCTCTCTCTCTCTCAGGTACAAACACATACATACATACACACACACACTCATATACACCCCAAAGACACCTATTAGGTTTGAATACGCGCGCACACACACACACACACACACACTCACCTACACCCCCTCAGATACAGCATTCTGAGTCATCGTTGTGTTGTTTCATAATATCATAACTGTCATTCACAGTTGAGGCAGTGACTAAGTAGCAATACCTTATGAGTTTGCTAGTGTGATAAGATAATTGGTGTTTCCGGTGTTTCCTACCAAATTGTCAACACTGGAAATGAAATGATCATTGTTTGTGTGTGTCTGGCTGTCTGTCTGGCTGTGTGTGTCTGTGTCTGTCTGGCTGTCTGTGTCTGTGGTTGTGTGCGGGTGCAGTTGTCTTTTGTAGCACAGATGCCAGCTCTGGGTCTGGGCATCTATCAGCTCTCTGAAGGGGCGGAGCTACAGACAGAGTCTGCCCAGTACCTCGTCCTGCAGCAGGACAACAAGCTGTCAATCAACGGTGCTGAGGCCTTCCGAGTGGCAACATCACAGGACCAGACCGAGCCCATCAGCCTGGAAAACACCCACCTAAAACTGACCATCTCGCCCTACACTGGCCTGCTTGAGGTAACCTGGCCACCCACATCCTCATACATCACCAGAACTACTCTGACTCACAGTTACTTTACTGGCTTGTGTGTGTGCATGTGTGTGTGTGTACTTTTTTGATGTGTGTATGTCAGTGTATACTTGAAGTGTGTGTATGTTTGTTTCTGTCTGAGTGTATGTGACTATGGGAGATTGAGTAGGTTTGAATATACTGTGTGTGTGTGTGTGTGTGTGTGTGTGTGTGTGTGTGTGTGTGTGTGTGTGTGTGTGTGTGTGTGTGTGTGTGTGTGTGTGTGTGTGTGTGAAAACAATAGACAAAGACATTGGACTGTCTAGAGACTGGGCTGGACTGGACTGTCTGAGACTCCTTCAACCTCAACTCATTTACTCTTGCCACACACTGAACCTAGCATCTGCACTTAATCAACTTACTATTCATTTATTCTTGTTAATGGATTCTTTTACTTTCTGGTATTCACACGCACACGAGTGCACACACACACACACGACACACTCAAACTTACTCTCTCACTCCCATCATTGTGATTAATCAGGATGAATTAAGTCTGCCCCTCTGGTTGACTCCCTCTCTCTCTGGTTCCCTATGCACACGCACACACACGCACACGCACACACACTCACACGCACACACACGCGCACACACACATACATACATACACACACACACACAGGAGAGCGAGAGAGTGTGTGTTTGAGTGTTTTGTGTGCCTTAGGGCTTTCTAAGCACCGCCACACCGCAGTGCAGCACTTGCTTTCATGCCGCCTCATCAGCTAAAGTCCGTGTTGTTGTTCTATCCCCCAATTCCCCCCCACCCCCCGCCACACACACACACACACACACACACACACACACACTTCATATACTTCATAAAATACACACACACCACCCTCTTACTCCAACAGAAACTGAAGCTGAAGGAAGAGGGAGTGGAGCGCCAGATAAAAGTGAATTTTTTCTGGTACGGGACTACAAGCAAGAAAGATAAAAGTGGGGCGTACCTCTTCCTGCCCGACGGGGAGGCCACGGTAAATACCCCCCCTAAACCTGACAGTGCTGGACATTTGCTGTTGTTGAATTGAACTAACCTTGTTTCCACAGTTCTCTCTGTGCTTATCAGATTTGAATTAGACTTGCAGTTATGGACTGCATGGTCATGTATTCAGGAAATTCAAACTGTCACGTCCACATGTTTGTGTGATACAAATGATGATGTGAAACGTTTCATAAAACTTGTTCTGCAACCAAGAAGAGTGAATGTTCAAATATATGCTTATGTAATTGTCATTCACATCATACCATACTATAGCATTGTGTTGGCGTTATGGACATGACAGTTTTGCATGGAATTTCCCCTTAATTGTTATCATCATAGGCTGTTTTCTTATACATGGATTAACCTTAGTGCTGGACTAGAGGAGCTTACTGGAGACTTCCATTTCAGACCAAATAGCAGTGGCAGCTAATGCTAACCAGTAAGCAACAATTAGTGTTAGCTGCTGGTTTGCTATTAAGTCTATACATGATTAGATCACTCATGGTTCAGTCATACTGGAGCGTAGACATTAGGATGAACAGCATCTTGTAACAACTCAATATACTATGCGCAGTGATGCAGTCAGCCTCCCACCCAACACACACGCACACACACCTCTGACAGTGTGCAGCAGCAGTGCCTCTCTCTCATATGAGAGGGGGAGATTAAATGGTTGCTATTTTTACCTATAGATCAATGGAAAAGCTGTCAGCACTCATTCAGTCATGTGTTGTTAGTGTGCTTTTGACTTGGAAGAAGCTGAAGAAGCAAGCAGAAGTTTCGCCTCCTCTCCAAGACGTTGTACATCAGAGTAATCAGCCTTAGTTTAATGTGAAATATCATTGAGGGTATGAAATGCCTTTCTCTGACTATTTTTGCTGAATGCTTTGCTTGGCCAACCAAGTGTGTGTTTCAATGGAGAGCAGGGCTTTGACAGGCATGTGTATTATCTCCATCGTCTAGACAGTGTGTTCAACTCGAGTCTGTCTTTTTAAGTTTGGAGAAAGACTTCAGCTTTACCTTCAGAGATGTATGACTTATAAATACAAACACTTCCTTCTTTCATAGGTGCACACACACACACACACACACACACACACACACACACACACACACACAGGTGAGTGGCGAACAAAAGTGAATGCAGTGAATAGCCCCAGACAGCTTGCGTAATCCTCTGAGGTTGTTTGTGAATCCACTTCCTCTGCCCACCCTCCCTGTCTCTCCAAACAGCCATACACTCCATCCAAGCCACCCGTGATCAGAGTCACCAAGGGCTCCGTGTTCTCAGAAGTCACCACCACCATGAAACACATCACACACACTGTGCGCCTCTACCACATCCACGGTAAGGAGTGTCTGTTTGTGTGTGTGTGTGAGCTCTGTGAGTGGCCTCAGTGGCTTTGGAGCTGATGGTGGGGTGGACAGTCAGGAAACTGGCAGGATTGGAGACTGGGGGGTGGGGTGGGGAAAGAGTACAGTGGGCTGCCACTTTACCTCTTCACAACACCCCAGGAGGGTTCCAGCCCGAGAGGGTGAAAGTGAAGCGAGAGGCACAAACATTCCTACTGTGTTTTAATATGCAAGGGGAAGGGGGGAAAATCCCCCTTTATGCAGATCAGTCGAACCCTCATACACTGATAAGCTTATATAGTGATGTTATGTAACTTATGCAGACCGGAACTATTCACATTTGCTCCCAATGTAACATTACATTAACAATAACAATTATGTTATTCTATCTGGGTCAGTATTCAATGATCTTTGGTTGTAACTGTGTTTGTTCCAGCGCCCACCGCAGTAGTGTGTCACTGTCTTACACTCAGACCATCACACACACTCATACTCACTCTCACACACAAACAGAGAGATACATGTGCACAGACACACACTCATACACACAGACAGAGACGCGCACACACACTCACAAACAAGTATGCATATACACACCTGTGTGTACATGAAAATATACACATAGACACATGGGTGCACATATGGACAGGTGCGTGCAGGTGCTAACTGTAACACACTGTAAATAAATAAGTATGCGCACACTTACTCACACACACAAGCACAGACAGCCATACACATACACACGCAAAATATTAATAACACACATGTGGAGACACAAACACACACACACACACATTCATCCAAACAGCAGCAGCCATCCAGAGGAGAGGCGGTCCAGACAGCAGACTGCTCCAGCAGCCCCTGGGACCAGAGCTTGGAAGTGTTTACTCACACAGAGAGAGAGAGAGAGAGAGAAAGTGCTTTGCCATTTAAGAGCAACACTGTGGTTGAGTTATGGAGTGGACAGACACACAGACAGATGGAGTGTGACTACTAGAGATGCAGGGGGCTGGGGGGGAGGCAGAGTGACGGACAGGGAGAGATGGACACACAGATGGACAAATGGACAGGGGTGGAGAGGGTGGATGACAGAGGAAGACAGAAACACAGGTTGATAACGAGGTGTGTGATCAAGGCACTGACAGACAGACAGACGGTTACAGACAGACAGAGAGTCAGAGGCAGATGAGGAGCCAGAAAACAGACATCTGCAAAGAGAATGTGAGGTGAGAAGAGTGAGACACAGTGGATCCAGACACACACTACACACAGCAGTGGAGAGGGGGGGTGAGATAAAAAATAGTCAATTTCTTTGGAACAATTTGCCACCTTACGCAAACCTAGGCACTGTGTTTCCAACACTTTTTTTCTTCCTTTTTTTGTGTTTGTTTTGTCCACTTTTCCCGTCCCCTCCCCTCTACTCTTGTTAGTGGGAGAATTCAAACCAGAGAGTGTTAGTTTCCCTCTGCTGGTTTTCCAGCCGGTCCACTACTCCCCTGCCACACCGTGAGAGAGGGAGGGAGAAGGAGGGAAGGGAGGGAGTGAGAGCGAGCAAGTGCACGGTGGGAGCCTTAATTTAGCTCTCTCCCCTTGAACTCCTCTTCAGCTTCTCCTCTTTTCCATCACCAAGCGCAAACGCCTAACCTTGGATTTGTTTTCATTTTCCACTTGAAAGGCACTGGTGCTTTGAAATACGGTGGAGCTATACGCTCAAGCCATTTTCCATTTTTTTTAAGAGTTGTGTAAAAAAAAGTAGGCCAAATTCGTTTTGCTCCCTCAAGACTAATTAAACTAGGTATGTGGTTGCCAAACAATTTTGAGACGTTTCTTCTGTAAATTGACAAAAAAAAAGACTTTTTGGATTCATTATAAGAGAATGAGTTGACTGTTTATTGTGGGTTTCTGGTGCTGACTGTGCTTTTGGCCCCTGTATAATGTCTAAGTGTACACACGCACACACACACACACACACACACACACACTCACACACCCAAACCTGCTGCTTGTGCAACCCTTTTTCGGCTGTATCTGTCACATGCTGTTTACTATGGTGTCTGAATGTGTTTCCTTATATTTAAAGCCTGAATGCACTCCAATTTTCTTGGTTTCCATTTACCTGAAAGGTTGACCTGTAAACTGTTCCTGTGTACCAAGGGTAGATTTAATTGTGGATGACCCCTGATAATGGAGTCAGACATATTTAGCTAAGCCAGGGTGAGTGTGGCCAGTGTGGAGGACAAAACCAGTTCTGTAGCTTCTGCCAACTTTTTACTGTCTTTTCTTACTCTCTCTCTCTCTCTCTCTCTCTCTCTCTCTCTCTCTCTCTCTCTCTCTCTCTCTCTCTCTCTCTCACACACACACACACACACACACACACACACACACACACACACACACACACACACACCCTCTCTCTCCCTCTCATTTTCACACTCTCTCTCTCTTTTCTCTTAGTCTCCTCACTGTCTCTGTATTATCCTCTCCATCTCTATCTATCTCATCAAATCTGTCTCCTCTGCATTGGTCACACCATTGGTCTCGATCTTGTCCTCCCCCCACCCCCCTTCAGGTGTGGAGGGCCAAGCACCAGAGATCTGTAACTCTGTGGATATAAGAGGGGAGTTCAACCGTGAAATTGCAATGAGGATAACATCAGACTTGAACAGCAAGGATCGATTCTTTACAGATCTCAATGGGTTCCAGGTAGCTATTAATACACTATACCTATGCACATGCTCTCTTTTACTGTTGAACTCAATGTATCAGAATCTCACTCTCTCTCTCTCTCAGGTACATATACACATACACACACACACCACATAGTTTTGTCAGTGTTATTTTTCAGTTCCCCCATTTTTTTTATTTGATACAGGAATAATTTCATTTTCTTAACAGATAAAATAAAGATGAAAAGCCAGGGTTACTTGCAGACTCTTTCTTTCTTCCTTTGTATCTCTTTCTCTCTACCCCCCCCCCCCCTCCCTCTCCCTCTCCCTCTCTCTCTCTCTCTCTCTCTCTCTCTCTCTCTCTCCCTCTCTCCCTCTCCCTCTCTCTCTATTTGTCATTGTCTCCTTGTACTGATGTGATCTCACAGAAGATACTGCATAATATCCATAACACATCCTCACAAACAACCCCACAGGTGTCCCCTTAGGATTCTCCAGTCAGGAAGCCTCAAAGATCACCCTCACAAGTCAGTTGACCTGTGACAACGCATACATTACACTGAGGCAACATATTGAAGTAGCATAGCCGCCAACAGAGGGAATGTAGAGTGGTCCTACTAGGCATTCAGGGCTGCCACTGTGGAGGTGAAGCGTTTCAAAGCCTCACACACTCACATTTGAATCAGGAGGACTTGAGCACAAAAGCCACAACTAAGATGACTTGGTACGTGGCCTCTGCTTTGAGTTTGTGAAAGTTAGAACACCACAGGCATATCAAACAGTACTTTGGCTTCGTTCAGGGAAAGCTGGGACGACAAAGTAGAGTGTATCGAACCGGGTTGGATTAGGCATGTGGATTGGAAAATCTGTCATTCCTCATGTGGCTGGACTTGCTAAGCCGATGCGCGGTCATTAAAGCCGACCCTGAGTCTGTGTGGATTAAACCCACGAAAAACTGTCCATACATCAGGGGAGAGCTCTTACTTGCCTGACAACTTGGTCGTGTGTGCTGCTCTCTGTGGCTTCAAGTACCAAACATGTTAGAAAGTATCTATAAAGAGTTGCAAGTGTAAAGTGTCATTTTCACGCTGCTCAAATACCCATCAAAATCTTAAATTTTACCTTATCTTTCACACCTGGGGAAAAAAGGAACTAAAAATCAACGATACAGTTGATTGTCATGATTTATTTAGTATATATCCCGCTGAATGTGAACATGCATTAATCATCCCGTTCCTGGAAGGGAAAAAAAACCCTCAGAACTTCATGAAATCCTTTATTTGAGCTGTGACTCACAGAGTCGTCAGAGGAGAATTAAGAGTGCTTTGCAAGAATCAACATTTAATGACGTTACCTCCCAAACATGTATGTCTAAGTAAAGATTTGGAGACTCCCACTCTTCCTCCTCTTGGGTGGCTGATCGTGCCAGACCTTCAGGGCTTAGAGGATCTTTTGATCTCCAGAAGATTCTGTGCCACCTCTTGCAAACATGCATTAGTACATAACATCTCTAAAGCGTTCCCATTTTCCCATGTTGCTCTTATCAATTTCCCCTCTCTCTCTCTCCCTCTCTCTCTCTTTCCTGCTTGCTCTCATATCTATTTACATCCCCCCTGGGATTTCTTGTTTATTTTTTCCTCCTTTTGCCCATATACTTTTCTGATCTCTCTCTCTCTCTCTCTCTCTCTCTCTCTCTCTCTCTCATTCTTATTTCTCTATTTTCAAATTCAAATTTTATAGTTTGCTATCCCCTGTGTGTGTGTGTGTGTGTGTGTGTTTTCATTTGCATCTGCATTTGTATATCTACTCTTACACACGTACTTCCATGTGTGTTTTTGTGGCCGTGTATTGACAGATCCAGCCCAGGCGGACGATGGCCAAGCTGCCTCTGCAGGCCAACTTCTACCCCATGACCAGCATGGCCTACCTGCAGGAGCCAAGCCTCAGGCTCAGCCTGCTCACAGCCCAGTCCTTAGGGGTCAGCAGCCTAAAGAGTGGTGAGGGCCCCCCTACTCTAAATCAGTGTTCCCTTCAACAGGCTCTCTGTTACACTCACGCCCTCTTACACACACACACACACACACACATTCTCTCTTTTTCTCTCCATCACACACACACACAATCTGTCTCTCTCTCTCTCTCTCTCTCTCTCTCTCACACACACACGCACACACTCTCTCTCTCTCTCTCTCTTTCCCTCACACTCACTCACTCTTACTCACTCACTCTCCCATAAACACACACACAACCCTACACACACACACACACACACACACACACACACAAACTGTGGGCAACACAGCACTGTATGTCTTTATTTTGTCAGTAAAAACATGTTCTCATAAAACATATGGCTACTTATGTCAGTCAGACATGGCCACTGTGATCACACTGTACATTTGACTGCGTACACTGAAAAGCAACCACCAAAATTTCATTCACATGTCAGAAATGCAGTGTAGCAGGTTTGGGGCTGGAACGTTGTTTGTTACAGTACATTTCCTAATC